>JANXIP010000070.1:2026438-2138343 GCA_026167965.1 Cyanocitta stelleri
AAAATCCCAGAGCTGCCATTCCCAAAATCCCGAAATCCCAGAGCTGCCATTCCCGAAATCCCAGGTGGGAAAAGCTCCACAGGGAATTCCTGGCTGGATTTTCCCTCTGGGGAGTTTTTCCAGGGGTTTTGGAGGGAGGAAGATCCCAGGGAGGCTCCTCAGCTTGGGAAGGAGGTGGAGGGGATGGAGCAGATGCTGAGATTCCCTGGAAAGGGAATGGGCTGGGAATGAGCTGGGAATGGGCTGGGAATGAGCTGGGAATGGGCTGGGAATGGGCTGGGAATGGGCTGGGAATGGGCTGGGAATGAGCTGGGAATGAGCTGGGAATGAGCAGGGGAATTCCAGGAGAGGCCGGAGCCCCTTGCAGGGCCTTTTCCAGAGGTTTTTCCAGCACAGCTGGAGAGGGCCTTGGGATAAAGGCTGCAGGGGCAGGAGCCAGGGGGGGGTTAGGGAATTTTGAGGGGTTTTTAGGGAATTTTGAGGGGTCCTTTTAGGGAATTTTCAGGGGTTTATTAGGGAATTTTCAGGGGGTTTTTTTTAGGGAATTTTCAGGGTTTTTTTTTAGGGAAGATCAGGGGGTTTTTTAGGGAATTTTCAGGGTTTTTTTTAGGGAATGTCAGGGTTTTTTTTAGGGAATTTTCAGGGGGTTTTAGGGAATTTTGAGGGTTTTTTTAGAGAATTTTAGGGGTCCTTTTAGGGAATTTTCAGGGATTTTTTAGGGAATTTTCAGAGGTTTTTTTAGGGAATTTTGAGGGGTTTATTAGGGAATTTTTTAGGGGTCCTTTTAGGGAATTTTGAGGGGTTTTTTAGGGAATTGTCAGGGTCTTTTTTAGGGAATTTCCAGGGGTTTTTAGGGAATTTTCAGGGGGTTTTTTTAGGGAATTTTGAGGGGTTTTTTAGGGAATTTTGAGGGAGTTTTTAGGGAATGACCCCGCGGAGCTGCCGCGCTGGGAGCCGGGAATGGCAGCTGGAACCTCCCGGGATGGAGGGAATGGGATAAAGGGAGAGCTGGGAATGGGCTGGGAATGGGCTGGGGAATGAGCTGGGAATGGGCTGGGAATGGGCTGGGAATGGGCTGGGAATGAGCTGGGAATGAGCTGGGAATGGGCTGGGAATGAGCTGGGAATGGGCTGGGAATGGGCTGGGAATGGGCTGGGAATGAGCTGGGAATGGGCTGGGAATGGGCTGGGAATGAGCTGGGAATGAGCTGGGAATGGGCTGGGAATGGGCTGGGAATGGGCTGGGAATGAGCTGGGAATGGGCTGGGAATGAGCTGGGAATGGGCTGGGAATGGGCTGGGAATGGGCTGGGAATGAGCTGGGAATGGGCTGGGAATGGGCTGGGAATGGGCTGGGAATGGGCTGGGAATGAGCTGGGAATGGGCTGGGAATGAGCAGGGAATGGGCTGGGAATGAGCAGGGAATGAGCTGGGAATGGGCTGGGAATGAGCAGGGGGAGCCGGGGAATTCCAGGAGAGGCCGGAGCCCCTTGCAGGGCCTTTTCCAGAGGTTTTTCCAGCACAGCTGGAGAGGGCCTTGGGATAAAGGCTGCAGGGGCAGGAGCCAGGCAATGGCTTCCCCCTGGAATTTTGGGATCTGGGGAATCCATTCCTGCCCGCCAGGGAATTCCCAGAGAATCCCTGGAACAACCCCTGGAGCATCCCGGGATTCCGGGAGGTGTTGGGAGGCTCTGGATGCTCCTGGAGGTCCCTTCCCACCCCCTGCTCCTCACAAGGAATTCCGTGCCTTCATCCCAGTTTTCCTCCCAAGCCTGGCGCGGGATTTATTCCCAAAAAGTCGCTGTGGAGCTGGAATTGCTGCCGGGAGGTGCTGAGGGCAGGTGGGGAGGAAAAATCCTGGATTGCAGGGCTGGAAATTCGGGAATGCTGGTGCAGGGACTGGAAATTCGGGAATGCTGGGTCCCAGGCTGGAAATTTGGGAATGCTGGTGCAGGGCGGGAAATTCGGGAATGCTGGTGCGGGGCTGGAAATTCGGGAATGCTGGTGCAGGGACTGGAAATTCGGGAATGCTGGTGCAGAGCTGGGAATTTGGGAATGCTGGGTCCCCGGCTGGAAGTTTGGGAATGCTGCTGCAGGGCTGGAAATTTGGGAATGCTGGGTCCCAGCTGGAAATTCGGGAATGCTGGTGCAGGGCGGGAAATTCGGGAATGCTGGGTCCCAGGCTGGAAATTCGGGAATGCTGGGTTCCCAGCTGGAAGTTTGGGAATGCTGGTGCAGGGCTGGAAGTTTGGGAATGCTGCTGCAGGGCTGGAAATTCGGGAATGCTGGGTCCCAGGCTGGAAATTTGGGAATGCTGGTGCAGGGCTGGAAATTCGGGAATGCTGGGTCCCAGGCTGGAAATTCGGGAATGCTGGTGCAGAGCTGGAAATTTGGGAATGCTGGGTTCCCAGCTGGAAGTTTGGGAATGCTGGTGCAGGGCTGGAAGTTTGGGAATGCTGGGTCCCAGGCTGGAAGTTTGGGAATGCTGCTGCAGGGCTGGAAATTCGGGAATGCTGGGTTCCCAGCTGGAAGTTTGGGAATGCTGCTGCAGGGCTGGAAATTTGGGAATGCTGGGTCCCAGGCTGGAAATTTGGGAATGCTGGTGCAGGGCTGGAAATTCGGGAATGCTGGGTTCCCAGCTGGAAGTTTGGGAATGCTGGTGCAGGGCTGGAAGTTTGGGAATGCTGCTGCAGGGCTGGAAATTCGGGAATGCTGGTGCAGAGCTGGAAATTCGGGAATGCTGGTGCAGGGCTGGAAATTCGGGAATGCTGGTGCAGAGCTGGAAATTCGGGAATGCTGCTGCAGGGCTGGAAATTCGGGAATGCTGGGTTCCCAGCTGGAAGTTTGGGAATGCTGCTGCAGGGCTGGAAATTCGGGAATGCTGGGTCCCTGCTGCTCCTTGCAGCGTCGCTTTTCCATATGGAAAAAGGGATTTCGGGTCGTGTCCCAGGGTGGTGTGGGGCCCCCGGAGCCATCCCAAAAAATCCTGGAATTCAGCTTGGGAATGGAGCTGCGGGATTCAGAGAAATCCTGGAGCTGCCAGAGCCGATGAATTCCAGGCGGGATTTGTCCCGGGATTTTTTTTCCCAGCTTTTCCAGGTGCAAAGTCTGGAGCCGGCTCTGAGGGGCGACATTCCCTGACATTCCCTGAGATTCCCTGAGATTCCCTGACATTCCCTCACATTCCCTGAGATTCCCTGACATTCCCTGACATTCCCTGACATTCCCTGATATTCCCTGACATTCCCTCCCATTCCCTGACATTCCCTGACATTCCCTGACATTCCCTGATATTCCCTGAGATTCCCTCCCATTCCCTGACATTCCCTGACATTCCCTGACATTCCCTCCCATTCCCTGACATTCCCTCTCATTCCCTCTCATTCCCTGACATTCCCTCCCATTCCCTCCCATTCCCTGACGTTCCCTGACATTCCCTGACATTCCCTCCCATTCCCTGACGTTCCCTGATATTCCCTCCCATTCCCTGACATTCCCTGACATTCCCTGACATTCCCTCCCATTCCCTCCCGTTCCCTCCCATTCCCTCCCATTCCCTCCCATTCCCTCCCGTTCCCTCCCATTCCCGGATTCTGTGGGAGCCATCCCGGCCCTGTCCTGGGCGCTGGGAATCATCGGCCTGGGGCCCTTCCCAGAGCTCCCAGACTGTTCCAGGGCTCTTCCCAAACTTTTCCAGGGCCATTCCCAAACTTTTCCAGGGCTCTTCCCAAACTGTTCCAGGGCCATTCCCACAGCTCCCACATCAATTCCAGGCTCTTCCCAGAGCTCCCAGACTGTTCCAGGGCTCTTCCCAAACTTTTCCAGGGCCATTCCCAGAGCTCCCAGACTGTTCCAGGGCCATTCCCACAGCTCCCACACCAATTCCAGGCTCTTCCCAGAGCTCCCAAACTTTTCCAGGGCTCTTCCCAAACTTTTCCAGGGCCATTCCCAGAGCTCCCACACCAATTCCAAGCTATTCCCAGAGCTTCCAATCTTTTCCAGGCTCTTCCCAGATCTCCCAGATTGCTCCAAGGCCGTTCCCACTTTTCTCCCGGGCTCTTCCCAGAGCTCCCAAACTTTTCCAGGCTCTTCCCAAACTTTTCCAGGGCCGTTCCCAGAGCTCCCACACCAATTCCAGGCTTTTCCCAGAGCTCCCAAATCTCTCCAGGGGAGCTCCCAGACTTTTCCAGGATCGTTCCACGGCTCCCAGACTGTTCCAGGCTCTTCCCAGAGCTCCCACACCAATTCCAGGCTCTTCCCAGAGCTCCCAGACTTTTCCAGGGCCATTCCCGGAGCTCCCACACCAATTCCAGGGTTTCTCCCAGAGCTCCCACTTTTCCCCAGGGCCGCTCCCAGAGCTCCCAAACTTCCCCTCCCTTTCCCAGCCCCACTTTCGGGTGTTCCCCCCCTTTTTTGGGACACCGGGATCCGTCTCCCTCCCCCTCCTGGAGCTCTGGAGCTCCATAACCCCCGGAAGGGCCGCGGGGGCAAAATTTGGGAATTCGGGGGGAGAGGAGCGGCTTTGGCTCGGGAATCGCAGCCCCGGGAGCTTCCAGAGGCTTCCAGAAAAGTGGGATTGAGCGGGATCTGAGCGGGATCTGAGCGGGATCTGAGCGGGATCCGAGCGGGATTGAGCGGGATCGAGCGGGATCCGAGTGGGATCCGAGCGGGATCTGAGCAGGATCGAGCGGGATCCGAGCGGGATCCGAGCGGGATCGAGCGGGATCCGAGCGGGATCGAGCGGGATCCGAGTGGGAACGAGCGGGATCCGAGCGGGATCCGAGCGGGATCGAGCGGGATCCGAGTGGGAATGAGCGGGATCGAGCGGGATCCGAGTGGGAACGAGCAGGATCGAGCGGGATCTGAGCGGGATCCGAGCGGGATCGAGCGGGATCCGAGTGGGAACGAGCAGGATCGAGCGGGATCTGAGCGGGATCCGAGCGGGATCGAGCGGGATCCGAGCGGGATCGAGCGGGATCGAGCGGGATCCGAGCGGGATCCGAGCGGGATCCGAGCGGGAACGAGCGGGATCGAGCGGGATCCGAGCGGGATCCGAGCGGGATCTGAGCGGGATTGAGCGGGATCGAGTGGGATCGAGCGGGATCGAGCGGGATCCGAGCGGGATCCGAGCGGGATCGAGCGGGATGCAGAGATGGAAGCGGGGGGAGGGGGGGCCCTTCCCGGGCTCCGGCTGCTCCTGGGAATCCCGGGAAAATCTGGGAATGCTGCGGGCAGGGGGGGCGGCTGGGAAAGGGGGGAGAGCCTCGGGATGGAGCCGGGGGAGGGGAGAGTTGGGAGTTGGGAACGCCGGGATGGGGAAGGGGTCGGGGGTGCTTTTGGGGGGGATTTTGAGGGATTTTGGAGTGTCCGGAATTCCTTGGGCGCCCTCTGGTGCAGCGGGGCGCGAAAATTCCCGAGCAAAAAATTCCCCGGGAATGTTCCCGTCCTGGCCCTTCCCAGCCCAATGCCCGGAGCCCCTGGGGGATTCCAGCCGGGCTTTATTGTGGGAAAGCCGGGATTTATTGTGGGAAAGCCGGGATTTATTGTGGAAAAGCCGGGTTTTTATGGAAAAGCCGGGTTTTATTGTGGAAAAGCTGGGATTTATTGTGGAAAAGCTGGGATTTATTGTGGAAAAGCTGGGTCTTATTATGGAAAAGCCGGGGTTTTTTTGCTTGAAAAGCCGGGTTTTATTGTGGAAAAGCCGGGTTTTTTAAGGAAAAGCTGGGATTTCTTAATGGAAAAGCCGGGTTTTTATGGAAAAGCCGGGTTTTTATGGGCCAGACTGAGCCAAACTGGGCCAGACTGATCAGAGACACAGCCAGACTTGGCCAGACTGAGCCAAATTGGCCCGAACTGACCCAAACTGGGCCAGACTGACTCAAACCGACCCAAACCGACCCAAACTGGCCCAAACCGACCCAAATCGACCCAAACTGCCCCAAACTGGCCCAAACCGACCCAAATCGACCCAAACTGCCCCAAACTGCCCCAAACTGCCCCAAACTGCCCCAAACTGACCCAAACCGACCCAAACCGACCCAAACTGCCCCAAACTGCACCAAACTGCACCAAACCGCCCCAAACCGCCCCAAACTGCCCCAAACCGACCCAAACTGCCCCAAACCGGCCCAAACTGCCCCAAACTGACCCCAAACTGACCCCAAACTGCCCCAAACCGCCCCAAACTGCCCCAAACTGCCCCAAACTGCCCCAACTGCCCCAAACTGCCCCAAACCGACCCAAACTGCCCCAACTGCCCCAAACTGCCCCAAACCGACCCAAACTGCCCCAAACCGGCCCAAACTGACCCAAACTGCCCCAAACCGACCCAAACTGCCCCAAACTGCCCCAAACTGCCCCAAACTGACCCGAACTGACCCAAACTGCCCCAAACTGACCCCAAACCGGCCCAAACTGCCCCAAGCTGCCCCAAACTGCCCCAAACTGCCCCAAACCGGCCCAAACTGCCCCAAACTGCCCCAAACTGCCCCAAACTGACCCCAAACCGCCCCGAACCGGCCCGAACCGCCCCAAACTGCCCCAAACTGCCCCAAACTGCCCCAAACTGACCCCAAACTGCCCCAAACCGACCCAAACCGGCCCAAACTGCCCCAAACCGACCCAAACTGCCCCAAACCGACCCAAACCGCCCCAAACTGCCCCAAACTGACCCCAAACTGCCCCAAACTGCCCCAAACCGACCCAAACCGACCCAAACCGGCCCAAACCGACCCGAACTGCCCCAAACCGGCCCAAACCGACCCGAACTGCCCCAAACTGCCCCAAACTGCCCCAAACCGACCCAAACTGCCCCAAACCGGCCCAAACTGCCCCAAACTGCACCAAACTGCCCCAAACCGCCCCAAACTGCCCCAAACTGCCCCAAACTGCCCCAAACTGACCCGAACTGACCCAAACTGCCCCAAACTGCCCCAAACCGACCCAAACCGACCCAAACCGCCCCAAACCGCCCCAAACCGCCCCAAACTGCCCCAAACTGCCCCAAACCGCCCCAAACCGCCCCAAACCGCTCCAAACCGACCCAAACCGACCCAAACTGCCCCAAACCGCCCCAAACTGCCCAAAAGTGCCCCAAACTGACCCCAAACTGCCCAAAACCGGCCCAAACCGACCCAAACTGACCCAAACCGACCCAAACCGACCCAAACCGGCCCAAACCGGCCCAAACTGCCCCAAACTGACCCAAACTGCCCCAAACTGACCCGAACTGACCCAAACTGCCCCAAACTGACCCAAACCGACCCAAACTGCCCCAAACCGCCCCAAACTGCCCCAAACTGACCCCAAACTGACCCCAAGCTGCCCCAAACTGCCCCAAACTGCCCCAAACCGGCCCAAACTGCCCCAAACTGCCCCAAACTGCCCCAAACTGCCCCGAACCGCCCCGAACCGGCCCGAACTGCCCCAAACTGCCCCAAACTGCCCCAAACTGCCCCAAACTGACCCCAAACTGCCCCAAACCGCCCCAAACCGCCCCAAACCGCCCCAAACCGAGCCAAACCGAGCCAAACCGGCCCAAACCGACCCAAACCGCCCCAAACCGAGCCAAACCGACCCAAACTGCCCCAAACTGCCCCAAACCGCCCCAAACCGCCCCAAACCGGCCCAAACCGACCCAAACTGCCCCAAACTGCCCCAAACTGCCCCCGAACCGCCCCGAACCGACCCAAACCGGCCCAAACTGCCCCGAACCGGCCCGAACCGGCCCGAACCGCCCCGAACCGGCCCAAACCGGCCCGATCCGGCCCGAACCGGTCCCACCTGGAGCAGCAGCCCCGGAGCTCTCCCGGTCCGGCCCCTCCGGATCCTTCCCAGCCCCCGCCGGTGGGGGAGGGGCGGGGGGGGAGCGGAGGCCAAAGGGGGAAACCCAACCCCGCCCCCTCCCAGCGCCAAAAACCTGGGAAAAGCTTCCCGGAGCTCCCTGCGGGGCATTCCCGGCCCATCCCAGCCGGGCTGCCCTTCCCAGCTCCCCGCGGGAGCCTTGGCCTGGAGCTGCTTTTCCAATCATTCCCAAAAATCCGGGCCCGGAGCCCATCCCGCTCCGAGGGGGCTCCGGAAAAGGGGGGGGAGGGGGTTTTGTTTTTCCAGGGAAAGTTTGGGAGCGTTCCCGGAGCCCACACGGAGTCGGGGCTGGGGGTGGAAGGGGGGGGGGGGGGGATGTGGGGGGAGCCCAGGGAAGGGAATTTGGGAATTTGGGGCAGCCCAGGGGATTCAGGGCAGTGCAGGGGATTTGGGAATGGAGAGAGGGACAGGGAATTTGGGAATTGGGGCAGTGCAGGGGATTTGGGAATTTGGGGCAGCTCAGGGAATTTGGAAATGGAGGGAGGGACAGGGAATTTGGGAATTGAGAGCAGTCCAGGGGATTCAGGGCAGCCCAGGGAATTTGGGAATTGAGGCAGGGACAGGGAATTTGGGAATTGGGGCAGCCCAAGGAATTTGGGAATTGGGGCAGTGCAGGGAATTTGGGAATTGGGGCAGCCCAGGGAATTTGGGAATTGGGGCAGCCCAAGGAATTTGGGAATTTGGGGCAGCCCAGGGAATTTGGGAATTGAGGGAAGGACAGGGAGTTTGGGAATTGGGGCAGCCCAGGGGATTTGGGAATTTGGGGCAGCTCAGGGAATTTGGGAATTGGGGCAGCCCAGGGAATTTGAGCAGCCCAGGGGATTCAGGGCAGCCCAGGGAATTTGGGAATTGGGGCAGGGACAGGGAATTTGGGAATTTGGGGCAGCTCAGGGAATTTGGGAATTGGGGCAGCCCAGGGAATTTGAGCAGCCCAGGGGATTCAGGGCAGCCCAGGGAATTTGGGAATTGGGGCAGGGACAGGGAATTTGGGAATTGGGGGCAGTGCAGGGAATTTGGGAATTGGGGCAGCCCAGGGGATTTGGGAATTTGGGGCAGCCCAGGGAATTTGGGAATTGAGGCAGGGACAGGGAATTTGGGAATTGGGGGCAGCCCAGGGAATTTGGGAATTGAGGCAGGGACAGGGAATTTGGGAATTGGGGCAGTGCAGGGAATTTGGGAATTGGGGCAGCCCAGGGGATTTGGGAATTTGGGGCAGCTCAGGGAATTTGGGAATTGGGGCAGCCCAGGGAATTTGAGCAGCCCAGGGGATTCAGGGCAGCCCAGGGAATTTGGGAATTGGGGCAGCCCAGGGAATTTGGGAATTGGGGCAGTGCAGGGAATTTGGGAATGGAGGGAAGGACAGGGAAATTGGGAATTGAGAGCAGTCCAGGGGATTCAGGGCAGCCCAGGGAATTTGGGAATTGAGGCAGGGACAGGGAATTTGGGAATTGGGGCAGCCCAAGGAATTTGGGAATTGGGGCAGTGCAGGGAATTTGGGAATTGGGGCAGCCCAGGGGATTTGGGAATTTGGGGCAGCTCAGGGAATTTGGGAATTGGGGCAGCCCAGGGGATTTGGGAATTTGGGGCAGCTCAGGGAATTTGGGAATTGGGGCAGCCCAGGGAATTTGAGCAGCCCAGGGGATTCAGGGCAGCCCAGGGAATTTGGGAATTGGGGCAGCCCAGGGAATTTGGGAATTGGGGGCAGCCCAGGGGATTTGGGAATTTGGGGCAGCCCAGGGAATTTGGGAATTGAGGCAGGGACAGGGAATTTGGGAATTGGGGGCAGCCCAGGGAATTTGGGAATTGAGGCAGGGACAGGGAATTTGGGAATTGGGGCAGCCCAGGGGATTTGGGAATTTGGGGCAGCTCAGGGAATTTGGGAATTGGGGCAGCCCAGGGAATTTGGGAATTTGGGGCAGCCCAGGGAATTTGAGCAGCCCAGGGGATTCAGGGCAGCCCAGGGAATTTGGGAATTGGGGCAGCCCAGGGAATTTGGGAATTGGGGCAGTGCAGGGAATTTGGGAATGGAGGGAAGGACAGGGAATTTGGGAATTGAGAGCAGTCCAGGGGATTCAGGGCAGCCCAGGGAATTTGGGAATTGAGGGAGGGACAGGGAATTTGGGAATTGGGGCAGCCCAAGGAATTTGGGAATTGGGGGCAGCCCAGGGAATTTGGGAATTGAGGGAAGGACAGGGAATTTGGGAATTGGGGCAGCCCAGGGGATTTGGGAATTTGGGGCAGCTCAGGGAATTTGGGAATTGGGGCAGCCCAGGGAATTTGGGAATTGAGGCAGGGACAGGGAATTTGGGAATTGGGGGCAGCCCAGGGAATTTGGGAATTGAGGCAGGGACAGGGAATTTGGGAATTGGGGCAGCCCAGGGAATTTGGGAATTGGGGCAGCCCAGGGGATTTGGGAATTGAGGGAGGGACAGGGGGGGTCCAACCCCAGCTCCCCCCTCCTCGATCAGTTGCGGTTTCCCGAAATTCCCAAATTCCAGCAGTTCCAAGGGAGCAGGGATTGGGATTCCTTTCAATGAATCCATAAACTGGGAACAGACCCCCGACTTCCCAAAGTTCCCATTCCCAAAGTTCCCATTCCCAAAGTTCCCATTCCCATCCCATTCCCACGGGGCGGCTCCCGCTGTGCCGGGATCGTTCCAGGGATTCTCTGGGAATTCCCTGGCGGGCAGGAATGGATTCCCCAGATCCCAAAATTCCAGGGGGAAGCCATTGCCTGGCTCCTGCCCCTGCAGCCTTTATCCCAAGGCCCTCTCCAGCTGTGCTGGAAAAACCTCTGGAAAAGGCCCTGCAAGGGGCTCCGGCCTCTCCTGGAATTCCCCGGCTCCCCCAGCTCATTCCCAGCCCATTCCCAGCCCATTCCCAGCTCATTCCCAGCCCATTCCCAGCTCATTCCCAGCTCATTCCCAGCCCATTCCCAGCTCATTCCCAGCTCATTCCCAGCCCATTCCCAGCCCATTCCCAGCCCATTCCCAGCCCATTCCCAGCTCATTCCCAGCCCATTCCCAGCCCATTCCCAGCCCATTCCCAGCCCATTCCCAGCTCATTCCCAGCTCATTCCCAGCCCATTCCCAGCCCATTCCCAGCCCATTCCCAGCTCATTCCCAGCTCATTCCCAGCCCATTCCCAGCCCATTCCCAGCCCATTCCCAGCTCATTCCCAGCCCATTCCCAGCCCATTCCCAGCCCATTCCCAGCTCATTCCCAGCCCATTCCCAGCCCATTCCCAGCTCATTCCCAGCTCATTCCCAGCTCATTCCCAGCCCATTCCCAGCTCATTCCCAGCTCTCCCTTTATCCCATTCCCTCCAGCCCGGGGGGTTCCAGCTGCCATTCCCGGCTCCCAGCGCGGCAGCTCCGCGGGGTCATTCCCTAAAAACCCCTCAAAATTCCCTAAAAAAGACCCTGAAAATTCCTTAAAAGAACCTTCTGAAAATTCCCAAAAAAACCCTCAAAATTCCCTAAAAGGACCCCTAAAAATTCCCTAAAAACCCCTGAAAATTCCCTAAAAGGACTCCTAAAAACACCCTAAAAAACCCCTCAAAATTCCCTAAAAAAGACCCTGAAAATTCCCTTAAAACCCCTGAAAATTCCCTAAAAAACCTCTGAAACTCCCTAAAAACCCCCTAAAAACCCCCTGAAAATTCCCTAAAAATTCCCTAAAATCTTCCTGAGCTGGATTTTCCCTGATTTTTCCAGGCCCGAGGGGCTCCCGGGAAGAGGAGAACCTTGGCAGACGATTCCCCGTTGGAAGGGAAGCAGGATTTGCTTGTCCAGGATGAGTACGAGGCCGACAGCTCGGATGAGGAGGTAGGATCCCATGGAATTCCCGGATTTTGTCATGGATCTGATGGATTTGGTGGCCAGGGAAGAAATGGATGGAGCTGGGAAAGGTCTGGAGCAGCTGGGAGAGCTGATCCCGGAGAAAAAGTGGGATTGAAGGGATCCAGGGGGGATCCAGGGCGGGATCTGCTGGCAGGGAGCAGGGACAGGAGCAGAGGGAACGGCCTCAGGCTGGGATTTTCGGGAATATCCCCCTGGAAAGGGCTGCCCAGGCTGGAATTCCGGGCTGGAGCGGCCATTCCCGGCTGGAATTGCCATCGCTGGGGTGTGGGATGGGATCAGGGCCGGGATTTGGGATCCCCATTCCCAGGATTTGGGATGGGATCAGGGCTGGGATTTGGGATCCCCATTCCCAGGATTTGGGATGGGATCAGGGCTGGGATTTGGGATCCCCATTCCCAGGATTTGGGATGGGATCAGGGCCGGGATTTGGGATCCCCATTCCCAGGATTTGGGATGGGATCAGGGCCGGGATTTGGGATCCCCATTCCCAGGATTTGGGATGGGATCAGGGCCGGGATTTGGGATCCCCATTCCCAGGATTTCCCATCCCTGTGGATTTGGGATCCCCATTCCCAGGAGTTGGGATGGAATTTGGGATCCCCATTCCCAGGATTTCCCATCCCTGTGGATTTGGGATCCCCATTCCCAGGAGTTGGGATGGGATCAGGGCTGGGATTTGGGATCCCCATTCCCAGGATTTGGGATGGAATTTGGGATCCCCATTCCCAGGATTTCCCATCCCTGTGGATTTGGGATCCCCATTCCCAGGAGTTGGGATGGGATCAGGGCTGGGATTTGGGATCCCCATTCCCAGGATTTCCCATTCCCAGGATTTGGGATGGGATCAGGGCTGGGATTTGGGCTCCCCATTCCCAGGATTTGGGATGGCATTTGGGATCCCCATTCCCAGGATTTGGGATGGCATTTGGGATCCCCATTCCCAGGATTTCCCATCCCCTCAGCGCCCAGGGGCTCCCAGGCCTTTTCCAAGCTCAGCAATTCCCTGATTTCCGTCTCGCTGTCGGTTCTGGGGCGGGAGGGATTTTTCGGGAATGCTGCGTATTCCGTGTGGGATCTCTCCCAAGGCTCCCTGTCAGGAATTCCGGGTGTTCCGCTGCTCCCTGAGCCTTTCCCAGGATCCCATCCCTGTTCCCGAGCCTTCCCTGCTCTCTGCAGCAACCTCAGGCCTCGGAAAAACCTCGGGAAGAGCTGGGAATCCCGGGAATCTCCGCAGGGCTCGGCCCTTCCCGCCAAAGCCCGCGGCTCTTCCCGAATCCCTGCTCAATCCATCACCGGCCCTGGCAGCACCCGGCAATTCCCGGCGCTCCGGGGGCGCCTGGAGCCGGGAATTCTCCTGGAAAGGCACCGGGAGCCGCGGCCCCGAGCGGGACAAAAGCTCGGAGACGTCCGGGGAAGGGGGAGAATTCCGGAATATTCCCACAGGAGGCAGGAAAAGCAGCCGGGGAAAGCCGGGAATGGCGTTGGGAATGGGATTGGGAACGGCAGCGCCGCCTTCCAGGGCATCCCAAAAATCCCCAGGGTCCCATCCCAGGGATTTTTCCAGAGGATCCTCTGGAGCTGGGCTCCCCGAGGCTGCTCCCCGGAGCAGGATTTTACCCGGATTTCCCTGGAATCATCATTTTGGGAACGAGGGCGATGCGTGGCCATGGAAAAGCCCCCGCGGGGTCCCGCTCCAGCCGAAATTCGGGAATGAATCCCGCCCCGCCGGGCAGGAATTCCGCCGGAGCTGCCGGTGGGGGGAGCGCTGATCCCGGCCCTGCAGCCGCTTCCAGAGGCTTTGTTCCTTCTCTTCCCAAAGTCCTGAGCTCGGGAAAACGCCGGGATTTGCCTTGAGAGCTCCTTATCCTGGGTTTTTTAGGGAATGGCTCCGTCCTCTCCCGCTCCTTTCCATGGATTTCACCCCTGCAAGCACCGGGGCAGGGAATGGGGGGAGGTGGGCTTGGATGCAGCGGGATTTGCTCCGGGAAAATCTCCACTCGGCTTGGAAAATCCCAGCGGATTTTTCCCGGAGTTCAGGAAAATGATGGAGATTTTGGGGATCTCCGAATCCTTGGGATCCGAGGGAATGACCCTCAGGGGAGGGGTTGGGTGGGATTTTAGGGAATGTTCCCCTGGAAAAGCCTGTCCAGGGCTGGAATCGCCATTCCCAGGGTTTTCCATCCTTCTGGAATTTGGGATGGGATCAGGGCTGGGATTTGGGGATCCCCATTCCCAGGATTTGGGATGGGATCAGGGCCAGGATTTGGGATCCCCATTCCCAGGATTTGGGATGGGATCAGGGCCAGGATTTGGGATCCCCATTCCCAGGATTTGGGCCGGGATTTGGGATCCCCATTCCCAGGATTTGGGATGGGATCAGGGCCAGGATTTGGGATCCCCATTCCCAGGATTTCCCATCGCTGTGGATTTGGGATGGGGGTGATGGAATGGGGCTGGAAAAGCTGGATTGGAGGGAGGAGGCTCCGGGGGTATCCCGGGAAAAGCTCGGTGCCGTTCCCTGTTTCCCGTGGCTCCGTCGGCACAAATTCCACCCGGGATCAGAGCTCGGGATGCTCCCGAATTTCCCTGGCCTCGGCTTCGTCTGCTTCCCACTGGTTTGCTGGGATTTTGGGAAGCGATTCCTGCCCGGGAGGGAATTCCCAGAGAATCCCTGGAACATCCTGGCACAGCGGGAGCCGCCCCGTGGGAATGGGCTGATCCCTAAAATCCCTTGGCACCCAAACCATTGGAGAATTCCCGGATTTTAGGGTGCCGGGAGCTGTGTCCGGCTCCATCCCAGCTCCTGCAGCTCCTTCCTGCCCATCCCTGGGGCTCAGCCGGATCTCCCAGGGCTGCCTTTGGGATGGATCCCGGAGCCGGCAGCTCGGGGCGACGGGAAGATCCCTTGGGACACCCCCCGGGATCAGGGATCCCATGGAGCTGGGAATGAGCTGGGAATGAGCAGGGGGAGCCGGGGAATTCCAGGAGAGGCCGGAGCCCCTTGCAGGGCCTTTTCCAGAGGTTTTTCCAGCACAGCTGGAGAGGGCCTTGGGATAAAGGCTGCAGGGGCAGGAGCCAGGCAATGGCTTCCCCCTGGAATTTTGGGATCTTGGGAATCCATTCCTGGCTGGGATGGAATCCCCAGAGGATCCCCATCCCTGGAAGTGTCCAGGCCCAGGCTGGGATATCGGGAAGCGTCGCTTGCCGGGGATTGCCGGGGCTGATTCCCAAATTCCCTGAATCCCGAGGGAGTCGGTGATCCCACGGCTCCGGCACCGCCTCCCGCCCGGCAGCAGCTCTGGAAAAGCTCCGGAGTGGCTCCGGAACCTGGGAACGTTTTCCTTGGGAATCTCCTCCCCTGGGAGCGTTTTCCTTGGAATCTCCTGCCCTGGGAGCGTTTTCCTTGGGAATCTCCTCTCCAGGAGCGCTTTCCTTGGGAATCTCCTCCCCTGGGAGCGTTTTCCTTGGGAATCTCCAGGAGTGTTTTCCTCTGGAATCTCCTCTCCCGGCCCCGCTGCCCCCGCGCTCCCCTCGGATCCGTGCTGGCCCCGTTCCCGCTCCCCCGGCAGCTGCCGGAGCCGCTGGCCGCATTCCCGGGAAGCAGCACCGCGATCCCGGCCCCTCCTGGCCCTGCTGGCGGGACACGGAGCCGATCCCGGTTCCTGGAATGACACGGAGCCGATCCTGGTTCCTGGAATGACACAGGGCCCGATCCCGGTTCCTGGAATGGCCCCGGTGCCTGATCCTGGCTCCCAGGGCTGGCACCGATCCGTATCTCGGTTCCTTGGGATCGCACAGGGCCCGATCCCAGCTCCCCTGGGGTGGCCCAGATCCCAATCCCGGCTCCCTGGAATCACACAGAGCCTGATCCCAGCTCCTTGGGATGGCTCAAATCCCAATCCCGGCTCTCTGGAATCACACAGAGCCTGATCCCAGCTCCCCTGGGATGGCCCAGATCCCAATCCCAGCTCCCCTGGAATGGCCCAGATCCCAATCCCAGCTCCCTGTTCTGGCCCAGATCCCAATCCCAGCTCCCTGAGCTGGCCCAGATCCCAATCCCGGCTCCCTGTTCTGGCCCAGATCCCAATCCCGGTGCCCTGAGCTGGCCCAGATCCCAATCCCGGTGCCCTGAGCTGGCCCAGATCCCAATCCCAGTGCCCTGTTCTGGCCCAGATCCCAATCCCGGTGCCCTGAGCTGGCCCAGATCCCAATCCTGGTGCCCTGTTCTGGCCCAAATCCCAATCCCGGCTCCCTGTTCTGGCCCAAATCCCAATCCTGGTGCCCTGTTCTGGCCCAGATCCCAATCCCGGCTCCCTGTTCTGGCCCAGATCCCAATCCCGGTGCCCTGTTCTGGCCCAGATCCCAATCCCGGTGCCCTGAGCTGGCCCAGATCCCAATCCCGGTGCCCTGTGCTGGCCCAAATCCCAATCCCGGTGCCCTGTTCTGGCCCAGATCCCAATCCCGGTGCCCTGTTCTGGCCCAGATCCCAATCCTGGTGCCCTGTTCTGGCCCAGATCCCAATCCCGGTGCCCTGTTCTGGCCCAGATCCCAATCCCGGCTCCCTGTTCTGGCCCAAATCCCAATCCCAGCTCCCCTGGCCCGCCCACCCCGCTGCTCCCGCGGCATTCCCGGTGGCATTCCCGGCCGGAGCGGAGATGGATGTGCCGGGGCTGCCGGCGGGAGGAAGCAGCCGGGGGCTCCGTTTCCTCCCGGAATGAGGATTCCAGATGTCGGGATAATGGATGGATGAGGGATCCGAGCGCTCCGGCGGCGCTTCCAAGGCCGTTCCCTCCTCCGCAGGCGCGCGGGGGGGGGGAGGCTCCCGGCGGGATCGGGATCGGGAGCTGCCGAGCAGCGGGAGGGGGAGAATTCCAGGGCCAGGAGAGGAGGGAATGCGGCGCTGGCAGCGCTTGCCGAGGCCTCCGGAGCGTGGCCGGAGGGGCCCCGCGCGTGCTCCGGAGCTGCCGGGCTGGCCACTGGCAGGGCGGGATTGGGAATGGGGTTGGGGACTGGGAATGGGGATTGGGAATGGGGAACTGGGAATGGGAACTGGGAATGGGGACTGGGAATGGGGCTAGGAACTGGGAATGGGGAATTGGGAACTGGGAACTGGGAATGGGGAACTGGGAACTGGGAATGGGGAAGTGGGAACTGGGAATGGGGCTAGGAACTGGGAATGGGGAATTGGGAACTGGGAACTGGGAATGGGGACTGGGAATGGGGACTGGGAATGGGGGATTGGGAATGGGGACTGGGAATGGGAACTGGGAATGGGGCTAGGAACTGGGAATGGGGCTAGGAACTGGGAATGGGGGATTGGGAACTGGGAACTGGGAATGGGGCTAGGAACTGGGAATGGGGGATTGGGAACTGGGAATGGGGCTAGGAACTGGGAATGGGGGATTGGGAACTGGGAATGGGAACTGGGGATGGGGGATTGGGAACTGGAAACTGGGAATGGGAACTGGGAATGGGGCTAGGAACTGGGAATGGGGCTAGGAACTGGGAATGGGGGATTGGGAACTGGGAACTGGGAATGGGGCTAGGAACTGGGAATGGGGGATTGGGGACTGGGAATGGGAACTGGGAATGAGGGTAGGAACTGGGAATGGGGGATTGGGAATGGGGGATTGGGAATGGGGCTGCTCCAGTTCTCCCAGTTTCCAGCCCCAGTTCTCCCAGTTCCCAGCCCCAGCTCTCCCAGTTCCCAGCCCCACTTCTCCCAGTTTCCCGCCCCACTTCTCCCAGTTCCCAGCCCCATTTCCCCCCTTCCCTGTGCTGGAAGCGCCACCCTTCCCTCCTTCCAGTGGATCCCATTCCGGAGTCTCTGCTCCGTCCCTTCCCCCGGGATCCCGAGGAGCCGATCCCGACCCTCCCCCTGCTTTTTGGGATCCAGCGATTTCCTTGGGAAACCCTTTGGAATTCCAGAGGCAATGCCACCCTCCCTGATCCCAAATTCCCGTGGATCCCGGGCCAGTCCGGCTGCCTGCGGTTCTGCTTTGCCCCCGCTCAGGCAGCTCCGGGCACAGCCGGATTTTCGGGAAGAGCTTTGATCCAGGATTTCCAGAGGCCGCAGCTCCGGCTGCTGTTGTTATTCCCATCATTCTCCCGGTGTTTCCGAAACCTCTGGAATCCGTGGGCCAGGCCGGTGTAAGACAATCCCTCTCCGGCCCTTTTGGGATTGAATCCCGGCCTTTTCCAGCTTTTCCAGCCTCTCTCCCCCCCTCCTCCCCGTGCTCCCTTCGGATCCTGCTGCCGTTGTGGCTTCCTGGCCTCCGCTCCTCTTTCCGACAGCTCAGATCCCGATTTTTCCACACAAATCCCTCTTTCCCACCTCTCTGCATCCCTGGATTCCCTCCAGGGCGCCGCTTTTCCCCGTTATCCGTCGGTTTTGTTCCCTTGGATGAGGCCCTTCCCCAATCCAGGATTTCCCGAGGGTTTTGTTTCAGGATCCCTTGGGAAAGGCAGGAAAATCCCGTGGGAATGGGGGGTGGGGTCAGCACCTGCATTCCGAGCTCTTCCCAAAGCTCCTTCCCGTCCTCTCTTTTCCATGGATAAACCATCGGCATTCCCGAAATGGGAACGGGTGGATTTTTTTGGGAATTAGACCCCAGCACCGGGACTGGTTTTTTGTCTTGAATCCCATGGGGGGGACTTTTCCCTGTGGGATAAAGCCGTGGATGTGCAGAGAATTCCATGGATATTCGGGATGTTCCTAGGGAAGGGTGGGAAGGAGGAATTCCTGATAAATAACAGGGATTGTGGTATGGGAAGTGTCGGGATAAAGGGGATAAAAGGACAACGGGAAGTTGGGGGAATTTGGGGTGGAAATTGGGAGAATTGGGGCTGGAAAGTTGGGAAACCTGAGGCTGGAAGTTGGGAGAAGCGGGACTGGAATGTGGGAGAGCCGGGCTGGAATTTGGGAGAAGTGGGGCTGGAATTTGGGAGAAGGGGGACTGGAATTTGGGAGAACTGAGTCTGGAATTTGGGTGAGCCAGAATGTGGGAGAAGTGGGGCTGGAATTTGGGAGAGCTCCCGAAAGGAGCTGGGATCATTCCAGGATCAGCCATCCCAAAAGGGTTAAAGGAGCTGGGATCATCCCAGGATCAGCCATCCTTTGGGATCATCCCAGGATCATCCTTCCTTCAGGATCATCCCAAAAGGGTTAACTGGGATCATCCTGGGAAAGGTTAACTGGGATCATCCCAAAAGGGTTAACTGGGATCATCCCGGGATAACCCATCCCGGCAAGGGTTAACTGGGACAATCCCAGGATAATCCATCCCCGGAAGGGTTAACTGAGACAATCCCGGGTCCATCCCGGCAAGGGTTAACTGGGACAATCCTGGGATAACCCATCCCAGGAAGGGTTAACTGGGACAATCCCGGGTCCATTCTGGGATAATCCATCCCGGCAAGGGTTAACTGGGACAATCCCGGGATAACCCAGCCCGGCAAGGGTTAACTGGGACAATCCCGGGTCCATCCCGGGTCCATCCCGGGTCCATCCCGGGATAATCCATCCCGGCAAGGGTTAACTGGGACAATCCCGGGATAACCCAGCCCGGGAAGGGTTAACTGGGACAATCCCGGGTCCATCCCGGGATAACCCAGCCCGGGAAGGGTTAACTGGGACAATCCCGGGTCCATCCCGGCAAGGGTTAACTGGGACAATCCCGGGATAACCCAGCCCGGGAAGGGTTAACTGGGACAATCCCGGGTCCATCCCGGCAAGGGTTAACTGGGACAATCCCGGGATAACCCAGCCCGGGAAGGGTTAACTGGGACAATCCCGGGATAACCCAGCCCGGGAAGGGTTAACTGGGACAATCCCGGGTCCATCCCGGGATAACCCAGCCCGGGAAGGGTTAACTGGGACAATCCCGGGTCCATCCCGGGATAACCCAGCCCGGGAAGGGTTAACTGGGACAATCCCGGGGTCCATCCCGGGATAACCCAGCCCGGGAAGGGTTAACTGGGACAATCCCGGGTCCAGCCTGGGATAACCCAGCCCGGGAAGGGTTAACTGGGACAATCCCGGGTCCATCCCGGGATAACCCAGCCCGGGAAGGGTTAACTGGGACAATCCCGGGTCCATCCCGGGATAACCCAGCCCGGGAAGGGTTAACTGGGACAATCCCGGGTCCATCCCGGGATAACCCAGCCCGGGAAGGGTTAACTGGGACAATCCCGGGTCCAGCCTGGATAACCCAGCCCGGGAAGGGTTAACTGGGACAATCCCGGGTCCATCCCGGGATAACCCAGCCCGGGAAGGGTTAACTGGGACAATCCCGGGTCCATCCCGGGATAACCCAGCCCGGCAAGGGTTAACTGGGACAATCCCGGGATAACCCAGCCCGGGAAGGGTTAACTCCTCCCGCTGCCCCATCCCGGGATTTGAGCAGGAAAAGCTTTTTCCGAGTGGAAGGAACGGATGACGTCACCCCCCATGACGTCACCCCCAGCGCGGGAGCGCTGCCGGAGCGAGCGGAGCCGGGAACTTCTCCGGAGCTGCTGCCGCATTCCCGATTTTCTGTCCCATTCCCGATTTTCTGCCCCATTCCCGATTTCCTGTCACATTCCCGATTTCCTGTCCCATTCCCGATTTCCTGCCCCATTCCCGATTTCCTGCCCCATTCCCGATTTCCTGCCCCATTCCCGATTTTCCTGCCCCATTCCGATTTTCCTGCCCCATTCCCGATTTCCTGCCCCATTCCCGATTTTCCTGCCCCATTCCCGATTTCCTGCCCCATTCCCGATTTCCTGTCCCATTCCCGATTTCCTGTCACATTCCCGATTTCCTGTCACATTCCCGATTTTCTGTCACATTCCCGATTTCCTGCCCCATTCCCGATTTCCTGCCCCATTCCCGATTTTCTGTCACATTCCCGATTTTCTGTCACATTCCCGATTTCCTGCCCCATTCCCGATTTCCTGCCGCATTCCCGATTTTCCTGCCACATTCCCGATTTCCTGTCCCATTCCCGATTTCCTGTCCCATTCCCGATTTTCTGTCACATTCCCGATTTCCTGCCCCATTCCCGATTTTCTGTCACATTCCCGATTTTCCTGCCGCATTCCCGATTTCCTGCCCCATTCCCGATTTCCTGTCACATTCCCGATTTCCTGCCCCATTCCCGATTTTCCTGCCATATTCCCAATTTCCTGCCGCATTCCCGATTTCCTGCCGCATTCCCGATTTCCTGCCACATTCCGATTTCCTGTCACATTCCCGATTTCCTGCCACATTCCCGATTTTCTGTCACATTCCCGATTTCCTGCCCCATTCCCGATTTCCTGTCACATTCCCGATTTCCTGCCCCATTCCCGATTTTCCTGCCCCATTCCCGATTTCCTGCCCCATTCCCGATTTTCTGCCCCATTCCCGATTTCCTGCCACATTCCCGATTTCCTGTCACATTCCTGATTTCCTGTCACATTCCCGATTTCCTGTCACATTCCCGATTTCCTGCCCCATTCCCGATTTTCCTGCCCCATTCCCGATTTCCTGCCCCATTCCCGATTTCCTGTCACATTCCTGATTTCCTGCCGCATTCCCGATTTTCCTGCCCCATTCCCGATTTCCTGCCACATTCCCGATTTCCTGCCCCATTCCCGATTTTCCTGTCACATTCCTGATTTCCTGCCCCATTCCCAATTTCCTGTCACATTCCCGATTTTCCTGCCCCATTCCCGATTTTCCTGCCCCATTCCCGATTTTCCTGCCACATTCCCGATTTTCCTGCCACATTCCCGATTTCCTGCCCCATTCCCGATTTTCCTGCCCCATTCCCAATTTCCTGTCACATTCCCGATTTCCTGTCACATTCCTGCTTTTCCTGCCCCATTCCCGATTTCCTGCCCCATTCCCAATTTCCTGTCACATTCCTTTTTTCCACCTTCCCGATTTCCTGCCGTATTCCCAATTTTCCTGCCACATTCCTGATTTTCTGCCACATTCCTGCTTTTTTTTTCCATATTCTTGCTTTTTTTTTTTTATTTTCGTGCTTCTTTTCCATATTCCTGATTTTTTGCCACATTCCTGCTTTCTTTATATTCCTGATTTTCTGCCATATTCCTGCTTTTTTTCGTATTCCTGCTCTTTTTTCATATTCCTGCTTTTCTCGCGTTCCTGCTTTTCTTTTTTTTATATTCCTCCTTTTTTCCATATTCCTGCTTTTTTTCCCTATTCCTGTTTTTCTCATATTCCTGCTTTTTTTCCCTATTCCTGCTTCTTTTCCATATTCCTGATTTTTTTTCCCGTATTCCTGCTTTTTTTCCATATCCCTGCTTTTTTCTCCATATTCCTGCTTCTTTTTTATATCCCTGCTTTTTCCATATTCCTGCTTTTTTTTTCCTATCCCTGGGGGCTTTTTTTTTATATTCCTGCTTTTTTCATATCCCTTTTTTTTGTTGTTTTTTATATTCCTGCTCTTTTTCCACACTCCTGCTTTTTTCATATTCCGGCTTTTTTCATACCCCTCCTTTTTTTTTGATACCCCTGCTTTTTTTCCATATTCCTGCTTTTTTTTTTATCCCCCTCTCCCTCCTCCTCCTCCTCCTCCTCCTCCTCCTCCTGCCCTCGGGAGATTTTTTCCGCCGGCTCCGTCGGCGCTGCCGGCCCCGCTCGGATCGGCCGTCCCAAAAAATCCCCCCGGAGCCGCCGGGCGAGGGGGACGCTGGCTGGGGGGGTGGGGGGTGCTGATCCCAAATTCTGCATCCCAAATGCGGGATCGGGGAGCTCCAGAGGGTCGGGATTGCGGCCGCCGCTCCCGATCCTGATCCTGATCCTGATCCTGATCCTGATCCCGATCCCTCTCCTGCTCCCACTCCTGATCCTGATCCCGCTCCCGATCCAAATCCCGCTCCCGATCCCGCTCCCGATCCCGCTCCTGATCCCGATCCCACTCCCGATCCCGCTCCCACTCCCACTCCCGCTCCAAATCCCGATCCCGCTCCCGATCCAAATCCCGATCCCGATCCCACTCCCGATCCTGATCCCCCTCCCGATCCCAATCCCGCTCCTGCTCCCGATCCCGCTCCCACTCCCGATCCCGCTCCCAATCCTGCTCCCGCTCCCACTCCCGATCCCGCTCCCAATCCCGCTCCTGATCCTGCTCCCGCTCCCCGATCCAAATCCCGATCCCGCTCCCGATCCCACTCCCACTCCCGATCCCGATCCCGCTCCCGATCCCGATCCCGCTCCCAATCCCACTCCTGCTCCCGATCCCGCTCCTGATCCCGCTCCCGATCACGCTCCCACTCCCGCTCCTGATCCCGCTCCCGATCCCGCTCCCGATCCCGCTCCCGCTCCCGATCCAAATCCCACTCCCGATCCCGCTCCCGCTCCTGATCCTGCTCCTGCTCCCGATCCCGCTCCCGATCCTGCTCCCGCTCCCGATCCAAATCCCGATCCCGATCCCGATCCTGCTCCCGATCCCGCTCCCACTCCTGATCCTGATCCTGCTCCCGATCCAAATCCCGATCCCACTCCCACTCCCGATCCCGCTCCCGCTCCCGATCCAAATCCCACTCCCAATCCTGCTCCCGCTCCCGATCCAAATCCCAATCCCGCTCCCGATCCCGCTCCCGATCCAAATCCCACTCCTGCTCCCAATCCCGCTCCCAATCCCGCTCCCGATCCCGCTCCCGATCCCGATCCTGCTCCCGATCCCGATCCCGCTCCTACTCCCACTCCCGATCCCGCTCCCTGCCAGCTGCTCCGTTGGCAGCGCCGGCTCGGCGCCAGCTCCCGGCTGCAATCGCCTGGCCCGGACCCCGGGCTGAGCCTTTCCCGGAGGTTCTGGGGGTTTTGGGAGTGTCCTGAGTTATCCCGGTGCTGGGATGAGCTCGGAGAATGTCCAGGCAGGGAGGCTTTTGCTCCCTGTGGCACCCAGAAATCCGGGAAAAGGGGTTGGGAATTCCTACGGGGATGGAGCTCTCAGCATTCCCGGCTTTCCCTGCTTGGTGCTGCTTTTCCAGGCCCTGGATTCCTGCAGTCCTGGGTATTCCTGGGATTGGCACCCCCTTCCCATCCCATCCATTCTCATCCCATCCCATCCCATCCCATCCCATCCCATCCCATCCCATCCCATCCCATCCCATCCCATCCCAAACTGGGGGGCCCTGGAGCAGCTCCACATTCCCAGGATTGGCACCCCCATCCCAAACTGGAGCAGCTCCACATTCCCAGGATTGGCACCCCCATCCCATCCCATCCCAAACTGGGGGGGACACGGAGCAGCTCCACATTTCCGGGATTGTCACCCCTTTCCCATCCCATCCCATCCCAAACTGGAGCAGCTCCACATTCCCGGGATTGTCATCCCCATCCCATCCCATCCCATCCCAAACTGGGGGGCCCTGGAGCAGCTCCGCATTCCTGGGATTGGCACCCCCATCCCAAACTGGAGCAGCTCCACATTCCCAGGATTGGCACCCCCATCCCATCCCATCCCATCCCATCCCACCCCATCCCACCCCAAACCAGGGGGGCCCTGGAGCAGCTCCCGGCCGGAATCTCTGGCTGCTTTTCCAAGCTCCCACCTCATCAGGCTCTGGATTTTGGGAATGTGCGGAGGCAGCCGGAGGCTGCTCCAGGCCTCGGGATCGTTTCCCCCCCAGCCCGGAGCTGATTCCCCACAAAGGCCGGGATTTGCTGCCTCAAATTCCCGGGAATATTCGCGCCGGGAGAATTTGGGGAAATCTCTTTTCCAGCCCTTTCCTCCATCCCGAATTTCCTCCTCCCGCTGCTGCCCGGCCGGGCGCCCGCCAGGGAGCATCCAGAGGGGAAATTCGGGATGTGGATCCCACCCAGAACTGCCTTGGGCTCGGATGATCCCAGAGATATTTTTGGGAAGATTCCTGGTTTTGCTGTGGCGACGGCCGAGTCCGGATTCCGCGCTCGGGAACGGGAGGGGAGGGAAAGGGGGGGGGAGGGGGGGGATTTGTTCCTTTATTTTTATCCCATTTGGATGGATTTCTGTACGGATTTTTGTGGATTTTTTTTAACGGATTCCAACGGAATCTTTGAGCCGTGCCTTGACGCGAATCCAACGTGGAGAGCTCCGGCCGGCCGGGGGCATCCCGGTGCCAGCTCCTCCATCCCGAGGGAGCTCCGGAGGCGCCGGTGCCCGCGTGGATTCCTCGGAGCTCTCGTCATGGGCGTGGATCCGAGGCTGGCGGGAGCGAGGCCCAAAACAGCCGGAGCTGCCCGGAAATTCCAGTGGAAAACAGCCCCGAATTCCACTGGAAAACGGCCCCGCCGCCCCTCGTATTCCCGATTTTCCTGCTTTTCCCGCTTTTCCTGCCGTGCGGAGGCGGCCGGCGGTGGAAGGCGTTATCCCGAGGTCGGATGTTGGGAATCGCTGCCTCCCCGCCGCCGCCGGGGCTTGGATTCCCTGTGGATGTGGCACTTTGGGAATGTGGCCAGAGCTCGGCACTGGGGGGGGGGAAGGGGAGGCTCCAGGGGCTTTTCCAGCCTCGGCGATCCCGGGATTCCGTCCGTGGAGTTGTGTTTCCGGAGGAGAAGTGGAAGGAGGCCTTGAGCTCCCAAATCATTCCCAGATTTCGGCAAAATGGGATGAAATCCACAACAAAAAAAACCCCAGAATAATCCCAATCCGAGTCCTGGCTGATCCCATTCCCTCGGGATGGATTTATCCGGGAAAACCGGGATCGGGAGCGCGGCCTGGTGGGATTTTGGTGGGGTTTTGGTGGGATTTTGCGGGAGGGAAGGAGCAGTGGGATTCATCCCGTTCCCGGTGGGATAATTCCGGGATTCCAGCTCCAGCGGGGAATTCCAGGGGTTCAAATCCATCTTTGAATCAGCCAGGAAAGTTTGGGAATTCCTGGGAAAAGGCAGGAGCAGGGCAAGGCTCATCCCAGGAAGGATTTACCCTCGGAAGGAGCTTCCATGTGGGAATCCCGCCCGCCTTTCCCACTTCCCGCTGCTCTGCCTCTTCCCAGGGAATCTTTGGGAATCTCCGAGTCCGATCCCACTCCCCCGTCCCTCCCAGGCCTCCCGGATTTTCGGGCAGTTCGGATTCCTCTCTCCTCATCCAGGAGCACAGCGTGTCCCAAAAAAACAGCTCCGGGCCGAGCTGGGATTCCTGGAAAAAACCCTGGAACAAAAACGATCCTTGGCAAAGGCCGGGAGAGAGCGAGGCCTCGGAGCTGCCGGCGGGACGCGGCCGCCCGGCAATTCCCAAACTATTCCCGGCATTCCCGAGGCCGGGATCCACCCCGGGGAGTGTCCGAGAGCAGCTTGGGGTATCCCGGGAGAGCGGGAAGTTGGCTGCCCGTGGGATGGTTGGAATGGGATGATCCCTAAAATCCTGAAAGGATTCCAGGATTCTGTGGAGGGGATTCCATGGATGGGATTCCACGGAGGGGATTCCATGGATGGGAGATTCCATGGATGGGAGATTCCATGGATGGAGATTCCATGGAGGGGATTCCATGGAGAGGATCCATGGAGGGGATTCCATGGAGAGGATTCCATGGAGGGGATTCCATGGATGGGATTCCATGGAGAGGATTCCATGGATGGAGATTCCATGGATGGAGATTCCATGGAGGGGATTCCATGGAGAGGATTCCATGGACAGGATTCCATGGATGGGATTCCATGGAGAGGATTCCATGGAGGGGATTCCATGGATGGAGATTCCACGGAGAGGATTCCACGGAGAGGATTCCACGGAGAGGATTCCATGGAGGGGATTCCATAGATGGGATTCCATGGAGAGGATTCCATGGAGGGGATTCCATGGAGGGGATTCCATGGATGGAGATTCCATGGAGAGGATTCCATGGATGGGATTCCATGGAGAGGATTCCATGGATGGAGATTCCACGGAGAGGATTCCATGGAGGGGATCCCTGGGAGAGCTTTGGGATAAAGGAACCTTTTCCCTCTCCGGCTTCTCCTTCCCAGGCCAGGGCTTTGTGCTCCTGGCAGGAGCTTTCCCTGCTCATCCCGGGAATCCTGGCTGGGAATGAGCTGGGAATGGGCTGGGAATGGGCTGGGAATGAGCTGGGAATGAGCTGGGAATGAGCTGGGAATGAGCTGGGAATGGGCTGGGAATGAGCTGGGAATGAGCTGGGAATGAGCTGGGAATGGGCTGGGAATGAGCAGGGGGAGCCGGGGAATTCCAGGAGAGGCCGGAGCCCCTTGCAGGGCCTTTTCCAGAGGTTTTTCCAGCACAGCTGGAGAGGGCCTTGGGATAAAGGCTGCAGGGGCAGGAGCCAGGCAATGGCTTCCCCCTGGAATTTTGGGATCTGGGAATCCATTCCTGCCCGCCAGGGAATTCCCAGAGAATCCCTGGAACGATCCCGGCACAGCGGGAGCCGCCCCGTGGGAATGGGATGGGAATTAAGGTCCCCTCCATCCCAAACCGTCTGGAATTCCATGGACATCCCTGGAAGTGCCCCCAGCCCGGCTGGAGCACCCCGGATAACGGAACTGGGCCGATCCCTGGAATGTGTCGGGATCACAGGGATGGATCCCGGGAGTGTCTGGGATCACAGGGATGGATCCCTGGAATGCATTGGGATCAAAGGGCTGGATCCTGGGAGTGTTGGGAGCACAGGAATGGATCCTGGGAGTGTCTGGGATCAAAGAGCTGGATTTTGGGAGTGTTGGGATCACAGGGATGGATCCCTGGAATCCGTTGGGATCAAAGGGCTGGATCCTGGGAGTGTTGGGAGCACAGGGCCGGACCCCTGGAGCGGGTCCAGATCCCTGGAGCGTGTCCGGAGGCGAGGGCCGGATCCCTGGAATGTGTCCAGATCCCTGGAATGTGTCCAGATCCCTGGAATGTGTCCCGCCCCCTGGAGCGGGTCCAGCCCCCTGGAGCGGGTCCAGCTCCCGGAGCGGGGCCGTGCCTTTGCTCCGGAGCCAAATCCCTGGAACGGCTTCCCATCCCATCCCATCCCATCCCATCCCATCCCATCCCATCCCATCCCATCCCATCCCATCCCATCTCATCATTCCCATCTCAATCCCATCCCATCCCATCCCATCCCATCCCATCCCATCCCATCCCATCCCATCCCATCCCATTCCCATCCCATCCCATCCCATGGATCCCATCCCAATCCCACCCCATCCCATGAGTCCATCCCGATCCCATTATCCCATTATCCTGTTCCTTTATCCTGCTCTCCCCTCCCCCTCCCACCGAATCTTTTCCCTCTTTTCCCTCTTTTCCCTCTTTTCCCTCTTTTCCCTCCTTTCCCTCTTTTCCCCTCTCTTTTTCCCTCTCTTTTTCCCTCTTTTCCCACATTTTTCCCTCTTTTCCCTCTTTTCCCCCTTTTCCCCTCTCTTTTTCCCTCTTTTCCCACATTTTTCCCTCTTTTTCCTCTTTTCCCCTCTCTTTTTTTCTCTTTTCTCCCTCTTTTCCCTCCTTTCCCTCTTTTCCCTTTTTGACCTCTCTTTTTCCCTCTTTTCTCCCATTTTTCTCTCCTTTCCCTCTTTTCCCTCCTTTCCCTCTTTTCCCTCTTTTCCCCTTTCTTTTTTTCTCTTTTCTCCCATTTTTCCCTCCTTCCCCTCCTTTCCATCTTTTCCCTCCTTCCCCTCCTTTCCCTCCTTCCCCTCCTTTCCCTCCTTTCCCTCTTTTCCCCCTTTTCCCCTCTCTTTTTTTCTCTCTTTTTTTCCCTCTTTTCCCACTTTTCCCCCTTCCCCTCGTTCCCCTCCTTTCCCTTTTCCACCCATAACCTTTAACGAGCTCCGTTTGTGGGAGGCTCTTCCCGAGGGCCTCGGGAAGGGGGGTCTGGAATCCCGGCCCGGCTCCGGCCCCGACTCCCAGACTTGGGATCCTTGGGATCCTTGGGATCCTTGGGATCCCTCGGATCCGCTTCCCGAGCTGGAGCAGAGCCGGGAATGTTGGAGCTGCCCGGCCTCGCCGGCTCCTTCCCAAGGAAAAAATTCCTCGGGAATGTGGCGGGGAGAGGTGGCGAGCGGGAAAAGGGGAATTCCAGGAGAGGCCGGAGCCTTTTCCAGAGGTTTTTCCAGCACAGCTGGAGAGGGCCTTGGGATAAAGGCTGGAGAGGCAGGAGCCGGGGGGGTTTATTAGGGAATTTTCCGGGCTTTGTAGGGAATTTTCAGGGGTTTTTTTAGGGAATTTTCAGGGTTTTTTTTAGGGAATTTTCCGGGGTTTGTAGGGAATTTTCAGGGGTTTTTAGGGAATTTTCAGGGGTTTTTAAGGGAATTTTCAGGGGTTTTTAGGGAATTTTGAAGGTTTATTAGGGAATTTTCAGGGTTTTTTTAGGGAATTTTCAGGGGTTTTAGGGAATTTTGAGGGGTTTTTAGGGAATTTCCAGGGTTTTTTTAGGGAATTTTGAAGGTTTTTTAGTGAATTTTCAGGGTTTTTTTAGGGAATTTTGAGATTTTTTTAGGGAATTTTCAGGGGGTTTTTAAAGGGATTTTTCGGGGGTTTATTAGGGAATTTTCAGGGGTTTTTTAGGGAATTTTCGGGGGGTTTTTTTAGGGAATTTTGAGGGGTTTTTTTAGGGAATTTTCAGGGTTTTTTTAGGGAATTTTGAGGGGTTTTTTAGGGAATTTTGAGGGGTTTTTAGGGAATTTTGAGGGGTTTTTAGTGAATTTTCAGGGGTTTTTTAGGGAATTTTGAGGGGTTTTTAGGGAATTTTGAGGGGTTTTTAAGGGAATTTTCAGGGTGTTTTTTAGGGAATTTTGAGGCTTTTTTAGGGAATTTTCAAGGTCTTTTTAGGGAATTTTCAGGGTTTTTTTTAGGGATTTTTAGGGGTTTTTTAGGGAATTTTCAGGGCGTTTTTTAGGGAATTTTCAGGGGGTTTTTTAAGGGATTTTTCGGGGGTTTATTAGGGAATTTTCAGGGTTTTTTTAGGGAATTTTCAGGGGTTTTTTTAGGGAATTTTGAGGGTTTTTTTAGGGAATTTTGAGGGTTTTTTAGGGATTTTTTCAGGGTTTTTTAGGGTTTTTTTCAGGGGTTTTTAAGGAATTTTGAGGGTCCTTTTAGGGAATTTTTAGGGGTCATTTTAGGGAATTAATTTTGAGGGTTTTTTAGGGAATTTTCAGGATCTTTTTTAGGGAATTTTGAGGGGTTTTTTGGGGATTTTTGAGGGGTTTTTTTAGGGGTTTTTTAGGGAATTTTTTGGGGGGGTTTTAGGGAGTTTTGAGGGGTTTTTAGGGAATTTTGAGGGTTTTTTTAGGGAATTTTCAGGGGTTTTTGGGAATTTTGAGGGGTCCTTTTAGGGAATTTTGATGGAGTTTTTTTGGGGAATTTTCAGGGTTTTTTTAGGGAATTTGTGGGGGGGCTTAGGGAATTTTGAGGGGTTTTTCAGGGAATTTTGCGGGTTTCTTTAGGGAATTTTGAGAGATTGTTTTTTTGGAATTTTGAGGGCATTCTAAGCGAATTTTCAGCTCTTTTTTTAGGGAATTTTTAGGGGGTTTTTTAGGGAATTTTTTGGGGGGGTTTAGGGAGTTTTGAGGGGTTTTTAGGGAATTTTCAGGGGGTTTTAGGGAATTTTGAGGGTTTTTTAAGGGATTTTTTAGGGTTTTTAAGGGAATTTTCAGGGGTCCTTTTAGGGAATTTTAATGGTTTTTAGGGAATTTTGAGGGGTTTTTTAGGGAATTTTGAGGGTTTTTTTTTTTAATTTTGAGGGCTTTTTAAGGGAATTTTGAGGTCTTTTTAAAGGGAATTTTCAGGGGTATTTTAGGGAATTTCGAGGGTTTTTTTGGGAACTTTTCGGTCTTTCTTTAGAGACTTTTGCAGGCTTTTTAAGGGAATTTTCAGGGATTTATTAGGGAATTTTGAGGTGCTCTTTTAGGGAATTTTGAGGTCTTTTTTAGGGAATTTTCAGGGGGTCTTCTAGGGAATTTCGAGGTGTTTTTTTAGGGAATTTTGAGGGTTTTTTAGGGAATTTTCAGGGATTTATTAGGGAATTTTTAGGGGTTCTTTTAGGGAATTTTGAGGTCTTTTTTTAGGGAATTTTCGGGGTTTTTAAGGGAATTTTGACAGGGGTTTTTAGGGAATTTTGAGGGGTTCTTTTAGGGAATTTCAAGGTAGATTTTTAGGGAATTTTCAGGGTTTTTTGGGAATTTTGAGGTGTTCTTTTAGAGACTTTTGTGGGCGTTTTTTCAGGAATTTTCAGGGTGTTTTTTAGGGACTTTTGCGGGGTTCTTTTAGGGAATTTTGTGGTCTTTTTTTTAGGGAATTTTCAGGGATTCCTTTAGGGAATTTCAAGGTATTTTTTAGGGAATTTGAGGTCTTTTTAAAGGGAATTTTGAGGGTTATTTTGGGAATTTTGAGGGGTTTTTTTTTAGGGAATTTTGGGGAGTTCTTTTAGGGCATTTTGAGGTATTTTTTTAGGAACTTTTAAGGGGTATTTTAGGGAATTTTGAGGGGTTTTTAAGGGAATTTCGAGGTCTTTTTTAAGGGAATTTCGAGGGTTTTTAAGGGAATTTTGACATCTTTTTTTAGGGAATTTCGAGGTCTTTTTTAAGGGAATTTTGAGGGTTTTTTAAGGGAATTTTGAGGTCTTTTTTTAGGGAATTTTGAGGGGTCTATTACAGAATTTTAAAGGCTTTTTTAGGGAATTTCGAGGTCTTTTTTTAGGGAATTTTGCGGGTATCTTGGGGAATTCAAAGGGCTTTCTGTGGCAGGTGGTGCAGATTCCCAGACAGGATCCCAGGAATCCACGGTGATTCCTGAACCTAAGGATCAGCTGCCAGGCTGGGATCTCACCTGGACCTGGAGATCCTGGAATTTCCCAGGCGGGATCAGCTGCCCAGGAGCCTCCAGCGATGGAGCCTCCACCCCCAGGCAGAGCTGCTTCCCAGGAAAAACGGGAATTCCCAGGGAAAACGGGGATGACCAGGGAAAACGGGAATTCCCAGGGAAAACGGGAATTCCCAGGGAAAACGGGGATGACCAGGGAAAATGGGGATTCCAGGGAAAATGGGGATGACCAGGGAAAACAGGAATTCCCAGGGAAAACGGGGATTCCAGGAAAAATGGGGATTCCCAGGAAAAACCGGAATTCCCAGGAAAAACCGGAATTCCCAGGAAAAACGGGGATTCCCAGGAAAAATGGGAATTCCCAGGAAAACCAGGAATTCCCAGGAAAACCAGGCATTCCCGGCCTCCGATGGAATTCCAAAAGTATTCCCGACCCCCTTTGGGGCATCTCCAGGCTCCCTCCTCTTCCCGCTTTTCCCGCTGGGATTCGGGAGCCCCCTGGGAGCCCCTCCCGCGTTTCCAGCTGCGATTGGGAAGGGCCGGGAGCGCTCGGGAATCCCGGGAATGCCGGGGGGGGGCTCCGGCCGCGATTCCCGACCGCAATTCCCGGGAAGCGGCCGCGGTTCCGCCGCGTGACCCCGCGGAGCTGCCGCGCTGGGAGCCGGGAATGGCAGCTGGAACCCCCCGGGATGGAGGGAATGGGATAAAGGGAGAGCTGGGAATGAGCTGGGAATGGGCTGGGAATGGGCTGGGAATGAGCTGGGAATGAGCTGGGAATGGGCTGGGAATGGGCTGGGAATGGGCTGGGAATGGGCTGGGAATGGGCTGGGAATGGGCTGGGAATGAGCTGGGAATGGGCTGGGAATGGGCTGGGAATGAGCTGGGAATGGGCTGGGAATGAGCTGGGAATGAGCTGGGAATGAGCAGGGGGAGCCGGGGAATTCCAGGAGAGGCCGGAGCCCCTTGCAGGGCCTTTTCCAGAGGTTTTTCCAGCACAGCTGGAGAGGGCCTTGGGATAAAGGCTGCAGGGGCAGGAGCCAGGGGGGGTTTAGGGAATTTTGAGGGGGTTTTTAGGGAATTTTGAGGGGTTTTTTTAGGGAATTTTGAGGGGTTTTTGGGGAATTTTCAGGATTTTTTAAGGGAATTTTGAGGGCTTTTTTAGGGAATTTTCAGGGGTCCTTTTAGGGAATTTTTAGGGGTCCTTTTAGGGAATTTTCAGGGTTTTTAAGGGAATTTCAGGGGTTTTTTAGGGCATTTTGAGGGGTTTTTTAGGGAATTTTGAGGGTTTTTTAGGGAATTTTCAGGGGTTTTTAGGGAAATTTCAGGGATTTTTTGGGAATTTTCAGGGGGTTTTTAGGGAATTTTCAGGGGGTTTTTAGGGAATTTTGAGAGGTTTATTAGGGAATCCCAGCCCAGCATTCCCAGCCCCCCGTCCCTCCAGGCTGGGATCATCCCATGGGATCTCTGGCCCCTGGACGCCCATTCCTGGCCCTTTTCCCTACTCCCTTTTCCCATTTCCCAGTTCTCCTTTTCCCTTTTCCCAGTTCCCCATCTCCCTTTTCCCGTCTCCCGATCCCTTTTCCCCATAGCCCATCTCCTTTTCCCATTTCCCAGCTCCCCATCCCCCTTTTCCTTTCTCTCCATCCCTTTTCCCTGCTCCCTTTTCCTACTTCCCAGTTCCCCATATCCCATTTCCCAGTTCCCCATACCCATTTCCCTGCTCCCTTTTCCCATTTCCCATCTCCCCATCTCCCTTTTCCATTCTCCCCATCCCAATTCCCTTTCCCATCCCTTCTCCCATTTCCCCATCCCAATTCCCATCTCCCCATCCCAATTCCCATCTCCCCATCCCAATTCCCTTCTCCCCATCCCAATTCCCATCTCCCCATCCCAATTCCCTTCTCCCCATCCCAATTCCCATCTCCCCATCCCAATTCCCTTCTCCCCATCCCAATTCCCATCTCCCCATCTCCCTTTTCCATCTCCCCATCCCTTTTCCCTTCTCCCCATATCCCTTCTCCCTATCCCATTTCCCATCTCGCCATCTCCCTCTTCCCAGTTCCCCATCTCCCAATTCCCTTCTCCCCATCCCAGTTCCCATTTCCCCATATCCCAATTCCATTTTCCCAGTTCCCCATCTCCCAATTCCCATCTCCCCATCCCTTCTCCCATCTCCCCATCCCAATTCCCATTTCCCCATCTCCCATCTCCCCTTCCCCCTTTCCCATCTCCCCATCTCCCTTTTCCCATCTCCCCAATTCCCTTCTCCCTTTTCCCAATTTCCATCTCCCCTTTTCCCAATTTCCATCTCCCCATATCCCAATTTCCATCTCCCCATATCCCTTTTCCCTTCTCTCCATATCCCATCTCCCCACATCCCAATTTCCATCCCCCCATATCCCTTCTGCCTATCCCTTTTCTCATCTCCCCATCTCCCTTTTCTCATCTCCCCATATCCCTTCTCCCTTCTCCCAGTTCCCTTCTCCCCATCTCCCTTTTCCCATCTCCCCATATCCCTTCTCCTTTTTCCCATTTCCCATCTCCCCGTATCCCAATTCCCCTCTCCTCATCCCAATTCCCATCTCCCCATCCCTTCTCCCATCTCCCCATCCCTTCTCCAATCTCCCCATATCCCTTCTCCCCTCTCCCCATATCCCAATTCCCATCTCCCCATATCCCAATTCCCATTTCCCCATCCCAATTCCCTTCTCCCCATCCCAATTCCCATCTCCCCATATCCCATCTCCCTTCTCCCCATCCCAGTTCCCATCTCCCCATCCCTTTTCCCTTCTCCCCATATCCCATCTCACTTTTCCCATATCCCAATTCCCATCTCCCCATATCCCTTCTCCCCTCTCCCCATATCCCAATTCCCCTCTCCCCATATCCCATCTCCCTTCTCCCCATCCCAGTTCCCATCTCCCCATCCCAATTCCCATCTCCCCATATCCCAATTCCCCTCTCCCCATCCCAATTCCCATCTCCCCATATCCCAATTCCCCTCTCCCCATATCCCATCTCCCTTCTCCCCATCCCAGTTCCCATCTCCCCATCCCAATTCCCATCTCCCCATATCCCAATTCCCCTCTCCCCATCCCAATTCCCATCTCCCCATATCCCAATTCCCATCTCCCCATATCCCAATTCCCCTCTCCCCATCCCAATTCCCATCTCCCCATATCCCAATTCCCCTCTCCCCATATCCCATCTCCCTTCTCCCCATCCCAGTTCCCATCTCCCCATATCCCAATTATCATCTCCCCATATCCCAATTCCCCTCTCCCCATCCCAATTCCCATCTCCCCATATCCCAATTCCCATCTCCCCATATCCCAATTCCCCTCTCCCCATATCCCAATTCCCATCTCCCCATATCCCAATTCCCATCTCCCCTTTCTCGTTTTCCCTCCCCGTCCCCTCTCACTTTCCCGGGACAAAAACCTCACAGCGGAGGCCTGGAAAAAGCCAGGGAGGCGCAGGAAAGACCGGGAAAAATCCCAAAAAACCCCCCGAAATCCGGGAGCCAGAGGAGCCGGGATTAAGGCGCCGCGGGGGCCCGGCCGGGAACAGTGCCGGCATTGTAACCCGAGCTCATCCAGGGAAAAACGGGAAACCGGGAGAGGGAGCCTGACCCCGGCATCCCGCGGGAGCCGGCAACGAGGAGCGAGTGAAGAATTCCAGAGGCGGATTTGGCTTCCTGCTCCCGCCGCAGACGGACACGGGGGAGGCGGCGCGGGGGCCGGCGCTTCCAGCGCTTCCCGACGATCCCGCCGCACCTGGAGCGGCCTCGGGAAGCGCCTGGAGCGCGGGGAGGGGGGCGCGGCGCCGGGAGAGCCTCGGGAAAAGCGGGGCGGAAAAGCGGGGGGAAAACCGGGGGGAAAACCGGGAAAAGCGGGAGGGCGAAAAGGGCACGGAGCGCGGCCCCCGGTTGCCCGTGGCGAGTGGGATTCCCTGGGATGCGCTCCGGGATTTCTCCGGGATTCTTTGGGATGAGGTGCGGGGGGAAGGGGGTGATTCCCAGCTGGCAGCCATTCCCGAGGAGGGGGAGAGGGGCTGGCAGGGAATAAATCAGGGATCACAGGAGGGGTCACATGTGGTTCCCGGCAGGAATTGCAGGTGCGGGGCCGGGAATGGCCGGGAGCAGCTGCTGATGGATCAGGTGGGAGCCCTGGCAGCTCATTCCCAGAGCCGGCATTGGGAATGGGGGCTGGGATTCATTGGGAATGGGGGCTGGGGCCGGCTTGGAGCCTTCTGGAAGGTTTGGGATGGATGGGGTTGAAGGATTGTCCCGCTCCATGGGCAGGGAGCCGTTCCTGCTGTCCCGGGGTGCTCCAGCCGGGCTGGGGGCACTTCCAGGGATGTCCATGGAATTCCAGACGGGTTTGGGATGGAGGGGACCTTAATTCCCATCCCATTCCCACGGGGCGGCTCCCGCTGTGCCGGGATCGTTCCAGGGATTCTCTGGGAATTCCCTGGCGGGCAGGAATGGATTCCCCAGATCCCAAAATTCCAGGGGGAAGCCATTGCCTGGCTCCTGCCCCTGCAGCCTTTATCCCAAGGCCCTCTCCAGCTGTGCTGGAAAAACCTCTGGAAAAGGCCCTGCAAGGGGCTCCGGCCTCTCCTGGAATTCCCCGGCTCCCCCTGCTCATTCCCAGCTCATTCCCAGCTCATTCCCAGCCCATTCCCAGCTCATTCCCAGCCAGGATTCCCGGGATGAGCAGGGAAAGCTCCTGCCAGGAGCACAAAGCCCTGGGCTGGGAAGGAGGAGCCGGAGAGGGAAAAGGTTCCTTTATCCCAAAGCTCTCCCAGGGATCCCCTCCATGGAATCCTCTCCATGGAATCCTCTCCATGGAATCCCAATCCATGGAATCCTCTCCATGGAATCTCCATCCATGGAATCCCCTCCATGGAATCCTCTCCGTGGAATCCTCTCCGTGGAATCCCAATCCATGGAATCCTCTCCACGGAATCCTCTGAGGAGTTTTTATTCCCATGGGATTGGAAGCGGCTCCTTCGGAGCTCCTGAAATCCTGGGATCAGGGAATTCCCTCCCGAACGCCACCGGCGGCTTCCTGGGATTGGGGGAATAGACTGGGAATCGATCCCTGGGGCTGGGAATCCCTCCCTGGGACTGGGAATCGATCCCTGGGGCTGGGAATCCCTCCCTGGGGCTGGGAATCGATCCCTGGGGCTGGGAATCGATCCCTGGGACTGGGAATCGATCCCTGGGGCTGGGAATCCCTCCCTGGGACTGGGAGTCGATCCCTGGGGCTGGGAATAGATCCCTGGGACTGGGAATCGATCCCTGGGACTGGGAATCCCTCCCTGGGGCTGGGAATCCCTCCCTGGGGCTGGGAATCCCTCCCTGGGGCTGGGAATCGATCCCTGGCACTGGGAATCCCTCCCTGGCACTGGGAATCCCTCCCTGGCACTGGGAATCGATCCCTGGGGCTGGGAATCGATCCCTGGCACTGGGAATCAATCCCTGGGGCTGGGAATCGATCCCTGGCACTGGGAATCCCTCCCTGGCACTGGGAATTCAGCCTCAGGAATTCCCTGAGTCCCTGGGGCTGGAGGGGCCGGTGCCCCTGGGCAGCTCCATGGGCAGATTCCAGAGGCCGATTCCCGGGGCAATCCCGCTGGATCTGCCCCGTGCCGTGCCCCGGGAGCTGGGAATGAGGCGCAATCTCCTCCCGGGAATCTCCAGGCTGGCCACAATTCCCAGTTTGGAGCTTCCCCTCCCAGTTTGGGTGTCCCGGGCCCGCAGGGAAATCGGGAGCAGCTCCTGGCCCTTGGAGCGAGCCCGGGATGGCGGCGGATCCCAAAAATCCTCCCGCTCCGGAGCCATCCCGGGCCGCGGGCCCGGATTCCTGAATTCCTGAATTCCAGGAGCCGCGCTGGCAGCGGGATCGGGCTCGCGGCCAATCCCGGGGGAGCCGAGCCCGGGACGTGCTGATCCAGGAGCCTCCAGTGATTTCATGGAGCAAAAATGTCCCGGAAAATCCCGGGCCGGGCCCCGGCGGGGGCCGGGAATGAGTCGGGGATGAGCCGGGAATGCTCCCGGAGCTCCCGGGATGGGATCGCGGCGCTGGGAAAAGCCGGGAGAAGGGGACGGAGCCCGGCCCCCTCGGGATTTCTGGGAGCAGGGAATGCGATCAGCCATTCCCGGCCGGATCCGGAGCGGCTGGGGCTGGAATGTGGGGCTGGAAAAGGCTGGGAAAGGCTGGGAGCAGGGACAGGAGCAGAGGGAACGGCCTCGGGCTGGGATTTTCGGGAATATCCCCCTGGAAAGGGCTGCCCAGGCTGGAATTCCGGGCTGGAGCGGCCATTCCCGGCTGGAATTGCCATCGCTGGGGTGTGGGATGGGATCAGGGCTGGGATTTGGGGATCCCCATTCCCAGGATTTGGGATGGGATCAGGGCCGGGATTTGGGATCCCCATTCCCAGGATTTGGGATGGGTTTGGGGGCGGGATTTGGGATCCCCATTCCCAGGAGTTGGGATGGGATCAGGGCTGGGATTTGGGATCCCCATTCCCAGGAGTTGGGATGGGATCAGGGCCGGGATTTGGGATCCCCATTCCCAGGAGTTGGGATGGGATCAGGGCTGGGATTTGGGATCCCCATTCCCAGGATTTGGGATGGGATCAGGGCTGGGATTTGGGATCCCCATTCCCAGGATTTGGGATGGGATCAGGGCCGGGATTTGGGATCCCCATTCCCAGGATTTCCCATCCCTGGGGATTTGGGATGGGATCAGGGCTGGGATTTGGGATCCCCATTCCCAGGGTTTGGGATGGGATCAGGGCTGGGATTTGGGATCCCCATTCCCAGGGTTTGGGATGGGATCAGGGCTGGGATTTGGGATCCCCATTCCCAGGATTTGGGATGGGATCAGGGCTGGGATTTGGGATCCCCATTCCCAGGGTTTGGGATGGGATCAGGGCCGGGATTTGGGATCCCCATTCCCAGGATTTGGGATGGGTTTGGGGGCGGGATTTGGGATCCCCATTCCCAGGAGTTGGGATGGGATCAGGGCTGGGATTTGGGATCCCCATTCCCAGGAGTTGGGATGGGATCAGGGCCGGGATTTGGGATCCCCATTCCCAGGAGTTGGGATGGGATCAGGGCTGGGATTTGGGATCCCCATTCCCAGGATTTGGGATGGGATCAGGGCTGGGATTTGGGATCCCCATTCCCAGGATTTGGGATGGGATCAGGGCCGGGATTTGGGATCCCCATTCCCAGGATTTCCCATCCCTGGGGATTTGGGATGGGATCAGGGCTGGGATTTGGGATCCCCATTCCCAGGGTTTGGGATGGGATCAGGGCTGGGATTTGGGATCCCCATTCCCAGGGTTTGGGATGGGATCAGGGCTGGGATTTGGGATCCCCATTCCCAGGATTTGGGATGGGATCAGGGCTGGGATTTTGGGATCCCCATTCCCAGGGTTTGGGATGGGATCAGGGCCGGGATTTGGGATCCCCATTCCCAGGAGTTGGGATGGGTTTGGGGGCGGGATTTGGGATCCCCATTCCCAGGATTTGGGATGGGATCAGGGCCGGGATTTGGGATCCCCATTCCCAGGATTTCCCATCCCTGTGGGATTTGGGATCAGGGCCGGGATTTGGGATCCCCATTCCCAGGATTTCCCATCCCTGTGGGATTTGGGATGGGTTCAGGGCCGGGGGTGGATTTGGGAGGCTCCGAGGGCGTTTCCAAGCTCAGCAATTCCAGGATTCTCTTCCCATGGACCCGGCGCCCTTTTCCCTGGAATTCTCTTCCCGCTCCCAGCCCTCCCCACATTCCCAGCCCCCCTGGCACCGCCGCCTTTGGACAATCCATGGGAATCACTCAGGATCCAGGGGCTCAAGGAATCCCATGGGAATTCCGATCCCATCCCAGTTCTGATCCCGATCCCATCCCAGTTTCCCTCCTGTCTCTGGAGCCCATCCCAGTTTTCCTTCCTCTGCTGCTGCCCATCATTCCCGGCCCTTCCCCTCATTCCCTTTCCCATCATTCCCATCCCTTTTCCCTCATTCCCTTCCCCTCATTCCCATCCCCTCATTCCCATCCCATCATTCCCATCCCACCCCCTCATTCCCATCCCCTCATTCCCTTTTGCTCATTCCCATCCCTTTCCCCTCCTTCCCTTTCCCTCATTCCCATCCCCTCATTCCCTTTCCCATCATTCCCATCCCTTTTCCCTCATTCCCATCCCCTCATTCCCATCCCCTCATTCCCTCCCTTTCCCTGCCCTCGGGTCCCTCATTTGCTGGTCCCGGGACCATCCCGTTGGAGCAGCACTGGGAAAAGTTGGGATCCGTTTTCCTGGGAAACTCCACGGTTTTCCCAAATTCCTGTTTTTTTCCCATGCTTTCCCCTGGTTTTCCCCTGGTTTCCCCTGGTTTTCCCTGCTTTTCCCTGGTTTTCCCCCTGGTTTTCCCTGCTTTTCCCCTGGTTTTCCCCAGGTTTTCCCCCTGGTTTCCCCTGGTTTTCCCCTGGTTTTCCCAGGTTTTCCCTGGTTTCCCCTGCTTTTCCCTGGTTTCCCCTGGTTTTTTCCCTGGTTTTTCCATGGTTTTCCCTGGTTTTCCCCTGGTTTCCCCTGGTTTTTTCCCTGCTTTTCCCTGGTTTTCCCCCTGGTTTTCCCAGGTTTTCCCTGGTTTCCCCTGGTTTTTCCCTGGTTTTTCCCTGGTTTTTCCCTGGTTTTTCCCCTGGTTTTTCCCTGGTTTTTCCCAGGTTTTCCCTGGTTTTCCCCTGGTTTCCCCTGGTTTTCCCCTGGTTTTTCCCAGGTTTTCCCTGGTTTCCCCTGGTTTTTCCCTGGTTTTTCCCTGGTTTTCCCCTGGTTTTCCCTGGTTTTCCCTGCTTTTCCCTGCTTTTCCCCTGCTTTTCCCTGGTTTTCCCCTGGTTTTCCCAGGTTTTCCCTGGTTTCCCCTGCTTTTCCCTGGTTTCCCCTGGTTTTCCCCTGGTTTTTCCCCTGGTTTTCCCCTGGTTTTTCCCTGGTTTTTCCCTGGTTTTTCCCCTGGTTTTCCCCTGGTTTTTCCCCTGGTTTTTCCCTGGTTTTTCCCTGGTTTCCCCCTGGTTTTCCCTGGTTTTCCCTGGTCTTTCCCTGGTTTTCCCAGGTTTTCCCAGGTTTCCCCTGGTTTTTCCCTGGTTTTTCCCTGGTTTTCCCCTGCTTCTCCCTGGTTTCCCCTGGTTTTTCCATGGTTTTCCCCTGGTTTCCCCTGCTTTTCCCTGGTTTCCCCTGGTTTTCCCCTGGTTTTTCCCCTGGTTTTCCCCTGGTTTCCCCTGGTTTTTCCCTGGTTTTTCCCTGGTTTTCCCCTGGTTTTCCCTGGTTTTCCCTGCTTTTCCCTGCTTTTCCCCTGCTTTTCCCTGGTTTTCCCCTGGTTTTCCCAGGTTTTCCCTGGTTTCCCCTGCTTTTCCCTGGTTTCCCCTGGTTTTCCCCTGGTTTTTCCCCTGGTTTTCCCCTGGTTTTTCCCTGGTTTTTCCCTGGTTTTTCCCCTGGTTTTCCCCTGGTTTTTCCCCTGGTTTTTCCCTGGTTTTTCCCTGGTTTCCCCTGGTTTTCCCTGGTTTTCCCTGGTCTTTCCCTGGTTTTCCCAGGTTTTCCCAGGTTTCCCCTGGTTTTTCCCTGGTTTTTCCCTGGTTTTCCCCTGCTTCTCCCTGGTTTCCCCTGGTTTTTCCATGGTTTTCCCCTGGTTTTCCCTGCTTTTCCCTGGTTTCCCCTGGTTTTTCCCTGGTTTTCCCCTGGTTTTCCCCTGGTTTCCCCTGGTTTTTCCATGGTTTTCCCCTGGTTTTCCCTGGTTTTCCCCTGGTTTTCCCAGGTTTTCCCTGGTTTCCCCTGCTTTTCCCTGGTTTCCCCTGGTTTTTCCCTGGTTTTTCCATGGTTTTCCCTGGTTTTTCCCTGGTTTTTCCCTGGTTTTTCCCCTGGTTTTTCCCTGGTTTTTCCCAGGTTTTTCCCTGGTTTTTCCCCTGGTTTCCCCTGGTTTTCCCCTGGTTTTTCCCAGGTTTTCCCTGGTTTCCCCTGGTTTTTCCCTGGTTTTTCCCTGGTTTTCCCCTGGTTTTCCCTGGTTTTCCCTGCTTTTCCCTGGTTTTCCCTGCTTTTCCCCTGGTTTTTCCCTGGTTTTCCCCTGGTTTTCCCAGGTTTCCCCTGCTTTTCCCTGGTTTCCCCTGGTTTTTCCCTGGTTTTTCCATGGTTTTCCCCTGGTTTTTCCCTGGTTTTCCCCTGGTTTTTCCCTGGTTTTTCCCTGGTTTTTCCCTGGTTTCCCCTGGTTTTCCCTGGTTTTCCCTGGTCTTTCCCTGGTTTTCCCAGGTTTTCCCAGGTTTCCCCTGGTTTTTCCCTGGTTTTTCCCTGGTTTTCCCCTGCTTTTCCCTGGTTTCCCCTGGTTTTTCCCTGGTTTTTCCATGGTTTTCCCCTGGTTTTCCCTGCTTTTCCCTGGTTTCCCCTGGTTTTTCCCTGGTTTTTCCCTGGTTTTCCCCTGGTTTCCCCTGGTTTTTCCCCTGGTTTTTCCCCTGGTTTTTCCCTGGTTTTTCCCTGGTTTCCCCTGGTTTTCCCCTGGTTTTCCCAGGTTTTCCCTGGTTTCCCCTGGTTTTTCCCTGGTTTTTCCCTGGTTTTCCCCTGGTTTCCCCTGGTTTTTCCCCTGGTTTTTCCCCTGGTTTTCCCCTGCTTTTCCCTGGTTTTCCCCTGGTTTTCCCCTGGTTTTTCCCTGCTTTTCCCTGGTTTCCCCTGGTTTTTTCCCTGGTTTTTCCCTGCTTTTCCCTGGTTTTCCCTGGTTTTTCCCTGGTTTTCCCTGGTTTTTCCCTGGTTTTCCCCTGGTTTTCCCCTGGTTTTTCCCTGGCACTTCCAGCACAGGGAACGTCGTGGGAATCCCCTGGGGGGAAGGGAAGGGGGGAGCAGGGATTCCCTCGGGGGCCGCGAGGGGGAATCGCGTTCCCGATGAACGACACCAATTCCGCCTTTAATTCATGGAATTCCAGAGTGTGATTGATCGTTCCCCAAAAACACCCAAAAAACACCCAAAAAACACCCCAAAACCACCCCCACCCGGATCCCGAGATCCGGGATCAGTTCTGGGATCGGTTCTGGGAGCAGTTCCAGGATCAGTCCTGGGATCAATTCTGGGATCAGCTCCGGGACCAGTTCTGGGATCAGTTCAGGGAGCAGTTCCGGGGTCAGCCCCGGGATCAGTTCTGGGATCAGTTCCGGGATCAGCGCTGGGAGTAGCTCCAGGATCAGGCCCGGGATCAGTTCTGGGATCAGGCCCGGGATCAGTTCTGGGATCCATTCTGGGATCAGTGCCGGGAGTAGCTCTGGGATCAGCCCCGGGATCAGTTCTGGGGTCATCTCTGGGATCAGTTCTGGGATCAACTCCAGGATCAGCTCTGGATCAGTTCTGGGATCACTTCTGGGATCCGTTCTGGGATCAGTTCCGGGATCAGTTCCGGGATCAGTTCTGGGATCAACTCCAGGATCAGCTCTGGGATCAGCTCGGGATCAGTTCTGGGATCAGTTCTGGGATCAGTTCTGGGATCAGTTCCGGGAGCAGCTCCGGGATCAGTTCTGGGATCAGTTCTGGGATCAGTTCTGGGATCAGTGCCAGGAGTAGCTCTGGGATCAGCACCAGGATCAGTTCCAGGATCCATTCTGGGATCAGTTCTGGGATCCATTCTGGGATCAGTTCTGGGATCCATTCTGGGATCAGTTCCAGGATCAGTTCTGGGATCAGCCCCAGGATCAGTTCTGGGATCAGCTCTGGGATCAGCTCCGGGATCAATGCCAGGATCAGTTCCGGGATCAAGCAGGAAGCAGATCCGGGAGATCCAAATGTTCCACGAAGGGCAGGGAATTCCCAGGATTCCCAAGGATTCCCAGAGTGGATCCAGGAGATCCGAGTGTTCCATGACGGGCGGCGATTCCCAAGGATTCCCAAGGATTCCCAAGGATTCCCAGGGATTCCCGAGTGGCTCCCCCCATCCCTGGGGCTCTCCGGTGCCGTTCCCTGGGTATCCCGGAATTCCGAGTGCCGCTGGAATTGTGGCCGTGCCGCTCTTCCCGGCGGGATCGGGTGGGAAAACGTCCCTGGATCTGCGGATCCGTGAGTTTGGCTTCTCCCTCTGCTCCCGGTGCAATTCCCGGTGCAATTCCCATCTGGAATTCCCGGTGCAATTCCTGGTGCAATTCCCGGTGCAATTCCCGGTGCAATTCCCGGCTGGAATTACTGTCTGCAATTCCCGGCTGCAATTCCCGGTGCAATTCCCAGCTGGAATTCCCGGTGCAATTCCCGGTGCAATTCCCGGTGCAATTCCCGGTGCAATTCCCAGCTGGAATTCCCGGTGCAATTCCCGGTGCAATTCCCGGTGCAATTCCCGGTGCAATTCCCAGCTGGAATTCCCGGTGCAATTCCCGGTGCAATTCCCGGTGCAATTCCCGGCCTAGCTCCGGAGCTGTCCCATTTTCCTGTCCCGGTCTTTGCTCTGTGGGAGGGGAAGGAGGGGTCAGGGCTGGCCTTGGGAATTCTCCCGGGATCCTTTCCCAAGGAATTCTCCCGGGATCCTTTTCCAGGGAATTCTCCCAGGATCCTTTCCAGGGAATTCTCCCGGGATCCTTTCCCAAGGAATTCTCCCGGGATCCCTTCCCAGGGAATTCTCCCGGGATCCTTTCCCAGGGAATTCTCCTGGGATCCCCTGGAGCTGTTCCCGATCCCGGCATTCCAGTGCCACCCCCAGTGCCACCACCAGTGCTCCCAGTATCCCCAGTATCACCAGTGCCACCCCCAGTGCCACCACCAGTGCTCCCAGTATCCCCAGTAGCACCAGTGCCACCCCCAGTGCCACCACCAGTGCTCCCAGTATCCCCAGTAGCACCAGTGCCACCCCCAGTGCCACCACCAGTGCTCCCAGTATCCCCAGTAGCACCAGTGCCACCCCCAGTGCCACCACCAGTGCTCCCAGTATCCCCAGTAGCACCAGTGCCACCCCCAGTGCCACCACCGGTGCTCCCAGTATCCCCAGTAGCACCAGTGCCACCCCCAGTATCCCCAGTATCAGCCTGGTCCCTCCCAGTATCACCAGTGCCACCATTATCCCCACCACTGAATCTCCCAGTAGCACCAGTAACGCCACCACGAAATCCACCAGTAGCACTCCAGTATAAACCAGTGCCACCCCCAGTATAACCGGTACCACCCCAGTACCACCCCCAGTGTAACCGGTACCACCCCAGTACCACCCCCAGTATAACCAGTGCCACCCCCAGTATAACCAGTACCACCCCAGTACCACCCCAGTGTAACCGGTACCACCCCAGTACCACCCCCAGTATAACCAGTGCCACCCCCAGTATAACCAGTACCACCCCAGTACCACCCCAGTGTAACCGGTACCACCCCCAGTACCACCCCCAGTATAACCAGTACCACCCCCAGTGTAACCAGTACCACCCCCAGTAGCACCCCCAGTATAACCAGTACACCCCCAGTGTAACCAGTACCACTCCAGTATAACCAGTAGCACCCCAGTATAACCAGTACCACCCCCAGTGTAACCAGTTACCACCCCAGTGTAACCAGTACCACTCCCAGTATAACCAGTAGCACCCCCAGTGTAACCACTACCACCCCAGTATAACAGTAGCACCCCAGTATAACCAGTAGCACCCCCAGTGTAACCACTAGCACCCCCAGTATAACCAGTAGCACCCCCCAGTGTAACCAGTACCACTCCAGTATAACCAGTACCACTCCCAGTATAACCAGTACCACCCCCAGTAGCACCCCCAGTGTAACCAGTACCACTCCCAGTATAACCAGTAGCACCCCCAGTGTAACCACTACCACCCCAGTATAACCAGTACCACCCCCAGTATAACCAGTACCACTCCAGTATAACCAGTAGCACCCCAGTGTAAACAGTACCACTCCCAGTATAACCAGTACCACTCCCCAGTATAACCAGTACCACCCCCAGTAGCACCCCCAGTATAACCAGTACCACTCCCAGTATAACCAGTACCACGCCCAGTGTAACCAGTACCACCCCCAGTGTAACCAGTACCACTCCCAGTATAACCAGTACCACCCCCAGTATAACCAGTACCACCCCAGTGCCACCCCCAGTGTAACCAGTACCACTCCCAGTATAACCAGTAGCACCCCCAGTGTAACCACTACCACCCCAGTATAACCAGTAGCACCCCAGTACCACCCCCAGTATAACCAGTAGCACCCCAGTACCACCCCCAGTATAACCAGTACCTCCCCCAGTGTAACCAGTACCACCCCAGTATAACCAGTAGCACCCCCAGTATAACCAGTGCCACCCCAGTGCCACCCCAGTACAAGCAGTACCACCCCAGTACCACCCCAGTATAACCAGTGCCACCCCCAGTATAACCAGTAGCACCCCCAGTATAACAGTACCACCCCCAGTGTAACCAGTAGCACCCCCAGTGTAACCAGTACCACTCCCAGTATAACCAGTACCACTCCCAGTATAACCAGTACCACCCCCAGTGTAACCAGTAGCACCCCCAGTGTAACAGTACCACTCCCAGTATAACCAGTAGCACCCCCAGTGTAACCACTACCACCCCAGTATAACCAGTAGCACCCCAGTATAACCAGTACCACCCCCAGTATAACCAGTAGCACCCCCAGTGTAACCAGTACCACTCCCAGTATAACCAGTAGCACCCCCAGTGTAACCACTACCACCCCAGTATAACCAGTAGCACCCCAGTACCACCCCCAGTATAACCAGTACCTCCCCCAGTGTAACCAGTACCCACCCCAGTATAACCAGTAGCACCCCCAGTATAACCAGTGCCACCCCAGTGCCACCCCCAGTACAAGCAGTACCACCCCAGTACCACCCCCAGTATAACCAGTAGCACCCCCAGTATAACCAGTACCACTCCCAGTATAACCAGTAGCACCCCCAGTGTAACCAGTACCACCCCCAGTGTAACCAGTACCACTCCCAGTATAACCAGTAGCACCCCAGTATAACCAGTACCACCCCCAGTGTAACCAGTACCACCCCCAGTATAACCAGTACCACCCCAGTACCACTCCCAGTATAACCAGTAGCACCCCCAGTATAACCAGTACCACTCCCAGTATAACCAGTACCACCCCCAGTGTAACCAGTACCACCCCCAGTATAACCAGTACCACTCCCAGTATAACCAGTGCCACCCCCAGTATAACCAGTAGCACCCCAGTATAACCAGTAGCACCCCAGTACCACCCCAGTATAACCAGTAGCACCCCAGTGTAACCAGTACCACCCCAGTACCACCCCAGTATAACCAGTACCACCCCCAGTATAACCAGTACCACCCCCAGTGTAACCACTACCACTCCCAGTATAAACCAGTACCACCCCCAGTAGCACCCCAGTGTAACCAGTACCTCCCCCAGTGTAACCAGTAGCACCCCAGTATAACCAGTAGCACCCCCAGTATAACCAGTACCACTCCCAGTATAACCAGTACCACGCCCAGTGTAACCAGTACCACCCCCAGTATAACCAGTACCACCCCCAGTGCCACCCCCAGTAAAACCAGTACCACCCCAGTACCACCCCCAGTATAACAGTAGCACCCCAGTGTAACCAGTACCACCCCAGTGCCACCCCCAGTATAACAGTAGCACCCCCAGTATAACCAGTACCACCCCAGTGTAACCAGTACCACCCCAGTACCACCCCAGTATAACCAGTAGCACCCCCAGTATAACCAGTACCACTCCCAGTATAACCAGTAGCACCCCCAGTATAACCAGTACCACTCCCAGTATAACCAGTACCACGCCCAGTGTAACCAGTACCACTCCCAGTATAACCAGTACCACTCCCAGTATAACCAGTACCACGCCCAGTGTAACCAGTACCACTCCCAGTATAACCAGTACCACTCCCAGTATAACCAGTAGCACCCCCAGTATAACCAGTAGCACCCCCAGTGCACCCCCAGTATAACCAGTACCACCCCAGTACCACCCCCAGTACCACCAGTACCACTCCCAGTACAACCAGTACCACCCCAGTACCACTCCCAGTACAACCAGTACCACCCCAGTACCACCCCCAGTATAACCAGTAGCACCCCCAGTATAACCAGTACCACTCCCAGTATAACCAGTACCACGCCCAGTGTAACCAGTACCACTCCCAGTATAACCAGTACCACTCCCAGTATAACCAGTAGCACCCCCAGTATAACCAGTACCACTCCCAGTATAACCAGTACCACGCCCAGTGTAACCAGTACCACTCCCAGTATAACCAGTACCACTCCCAGATAACCAGTAGCACCCCCAGTATAACCAGTAGCACCCCCAGTGCCACCCCCAGTATAACCAGTACCACCCCAGTACCACCCCAGTACCACCAGTACCACTCCCAGTACAACCAGTACCACCCCAGTACCACTCCCAGTATAACCAGTACCACCCCAGTACCACTCCCAGTACCACCAGTACCACCCCACCAGCACCACCAGTACCCCCAGTATCCCCCCACCCCTCCCCCAGCCAGGTTTTCCTTTCCATTCCCATTTTTTGGGATCCCCAATTCCCAATTCCCCATCCCAGCCCTCCCCCATTCCCCATCCCCGATTTTTGGGATCCCCAATTCCCAATCCCAGCCCCATCCCAGGCTTTCCCCCTTTCCCATCCCCGTTTTTTTGGGATTCTCCTGATCCCAATTCCCCATCCCAGCCTTCCCCCCTTCCCCATCCCCGGTTTTTTTTCGGGATCCCCCAATTCCCAATCCCAGCCCCATCCCCTCCCTCCCCCCTTTCCCCTCCCCGCACGTGCGGCTCCGGCTCTCCCTTTGTTCCCGAGGGTGGAAGGGGAGGGAAAAGGGGGAATTCTGCTCGCGCCGGCCGCGATTTTCCCAGATGTTCCAGCCCCGGGAGTTTCGGGGCCGTCTGGAGCGGAAATGGGGATTGGGAAAATCCCGCCGCGCTTTTCCATCTCACCTTCCCCCCCCCCCCCCGCCCCCCGCCAGGAGCGGCTGGAATTCGGGATCGCGGCGGGAATTCGGGATCGAGGATCCCGGGATTCGGGAGGGGGGAAAAGGGGGAAAAGCGGGAACGGCTGAGGCAGCCCCGGGAAGCTCCCGGTGATTTGGGAATCTCATGGAATTCCCACTCCTGGCACCGTCCTGAGCCGAAATCCGGGGTTTTCCATGGAAAAGGGAGATGTGGAAAAGGGGGGAAAAGCGGGAATGGCTGAGGCACTGGGAGCTTTGGAATCTCATGGAATTTTCAGCGTCCTGAACCAAAATCTGGGATTTTCCATGGAAAAGCGGGATGTGGAAAAGGGGGAAAAGCGGGAACGGCTGAGGCAGCCCCAGGAAGCTCCCGGTGATTTGGAATCTCACGGAATTTGCACCGTCCTGGCCGAAATCCGGGATTTTCCATGGAAAAGGGGGATGTGGAAAAGGGGGAAAAGCGGGAATGGCTGAGGCTCCCGAGCTTTGGGAATGTCATGGAATTTGCACCGTCCTGAACCAAAATCCGGGATTTTCCATGGAAAAGCTGGATTTGGGATGTGGGAGTGATCCCTGAGGAAAAGCGGGAACCGCTGAGGCAGCTCCAGGAATCTCCCAGCTCCCAGAGCTTTGGGAATGTCATGGAATTTTCAGCGTCCTGAGCCGAAATCTGGGATTTTCCAGGGAAAAGCTGGGTGTGGAAAAGGGGAAAAAGCGGGAACGGCTGAGGCAGCTCCAGGAAGCTCCCGGAATTCCCGCTCCCGGCACCGTCCTGGAGCCGAAATCCGGGGTTTACCATGGAAAAGGGGGATTTGGGATGTGGGGAGCGCCCGGAGCTCCGCGGGCAGGGATTGCTGGATTTGGGTCTGGGGGAGCTTCCCGGCCCCGCTGGATCCGGGAGGGTTTTCCTGAGGCTCCGGAGAGGTTTTGCTGCCCCAAATTCCAGAGGGACCAAATCCCCCTGATCCCATCCCAACTCCCCTCTGGATCCCAAATCCCCTCTGGATCCCAAATCCCCCTGATCCCATCCCAAATCCCTGATCCCATCCCAACTCCCCTCTGGATCCCAAATCCCTGATCCCATCCCAAATCCCTTCTGATCCCATCCCAAATCCCTCTGATCCCATCCCAAATCCCCTCTGGATCCCAAATCTCTCTGATCCCATCTCAAATCACCCCCTGGGTCCCAGTTCCCCCTGGATCCCGAATCCCCTCTGGATCCCAAATCCCCTCAAGATCCCAATCCCCTCCAGACCCTGATTCCCCTCTGGATCCCAGGTCCCTCTGGATCCTCGGGGATTCCATAGGGGAGTTACTTTATCCCAATTCCCTTCTGGATCCCAATTCCCTCTGGATCCCGATTCCCTCTGGATCCCAGTTCCCTCTCTATCCCAGTTCCCCTCTGGATCCCAATATTCTTCCATATCCCAATTTCCTCTGGATCCCAGATCCCTTCTGAGTCCCGGTTCCTCCCTGGATCCCAGTTCCCTCTGGATCCCGATTCCCTCTGGATCCCAGTTCCCCTCTGGATCCCGGTTCCCTCTGGATCCCAGTTCCACTCTGGATCCCGATATTCTTCCATATCCCAATCCCCCCCTGGATCCCGGATCCCCCCCAGATCCCAAGAACTTTTCATATCCCAATCCCCCTCTGGATCCCAGATCCGTCTCCATCCCAAAACCCCTCTGGATCCCATTTTCCCTCCAGATCCCGATCCCCTCTGGATCCCAAATCCATCTCTACCCCAGTCCCCTCTGGATCCCAATATTCTTCCATATCCCAATTCCCTCCGGATCCCGAGGGGATTCCAGAGGGGAATTCCTTTATCCCGATCCCCCTCCGGATCCCGATCCCCCTCCAGACCCGGCTCCGCTCTCCCATCCCCGCCTTCCGCCTGGAAGGGGCTGGGATCCCAAGGATCCCGAGGATCCCAAGGATCCCGGTGATCCGGAGACCCCAGGGTTGCTCCCACCTTTCCCATTTCCCCGCCTCGGCCTCTCCCTCATCCCGGGAAAACCTCTCCGGGCCCCAGGACTCCGCTGGCTCCCGGAATTCCAACCCGGAATTCCCTTGGGAAGGGACGCGGCGCCGTCGGGATCCGGGAATCCCTTCGTTCCCAGATCCCCATTTCCTGCCTTGGATGGGGAATTTTTGGGATCTGAGCAGATCCCGGCTCCCCCGGGCTGAGATGTCGGGAACGCCGGGGCCCCTCTCCCGGCGCTTCCGGGATCAACCCCCCCCTGGAGCCGCCGCTTTGGGAATTTTCGGGATTTTCCGGGCGGGAGAAGCGTTTTGGGGAGGATTTTAGGGATCTTTGGGACGGGAAGAGGATTTTAGGGAGGATTTTAGGGATCTTTGGGACGGGAAGAAGATTTTAGGGAGGACTTCAGGGATTTTTGGGACGAGAGGAGGATTTTGGGGGAGGATTTCTGGGATCTTTGGGACGGGAGGAGGATTTTAGAGAGGATTTTTGGGATCTTAGGAATGGGAAGAGGATTTTAGGGAGGATTTTTTGGGATGAGAAGGGGATTTTTAAGGAGGATTTTTTGGATCTTTGGGACGGGAGGAGGATTTTTGGGAACTTAGGAATGGGAAGAGGATTTAAAGGAGGATTTTTGGGATCTTAGGAATGGGGAGAGGATTTTAAGGAGGATTTTTGGGATTGTTGGGATCGGGAGAGGATTTTAAGGAGGATTTTTGGGATCTTTGGGACGGGGAGAGGATTTTAGGAAGGATTTTCGGGATCTTTGGGGTGGGAAGAGGATTTCCGGCTCCGGAGGGGATGGATCTCATTTCCTCGGCCTTGTCCGACACCCTCGGGATCAAAGAGTGGGATTGGATTCCTTTAACGCCCCATAAACCCCAATCCCGTGGGAATCCATCCCAAAAACGGCGGCACAGCTCGGGAGCAGCTGCTCCAGCCCTAAATCCAGCTCTAATTCCAATTCCAGCCCCAATTCCAATTCCAGCCTTAATTCCAGCTCCAATTCCAGTCCCAATTCCAGCCCTGATTGCAATTCCAGCCCCAATTCCAGCCCCAATTCCAGCCCCAATTCCAGCCCCAATTCCGGCCCCAATTCCAGCCCCAATTCCAGCCCTAAATCCAGCTCTAATTCCAATTCCAGCCCCAATTCCAGCCCCAATTCCGGCCCCAATTCCGGCCCCAATTCCAGCCCTAAATCCAGCCCTAAATCCAGCTCTAATTCCAATTCCAGCCCCAATTCCAATTCCAGCCCCAATTCCAGCCCTAAATCCGGCCCTAAATCCAGCCCCAATTCCAATTCCGGCCCCAATTCCAGCCCCGATTCCAATTCCAGTCCTTAATTCCTGCCTAAATTCCAGCCCCAATTCCAGCCCTAAATCCGGCCCCGATTCCAGCCCCAATTCGAGCCCTAAATCCGGCCCTAAATCCAGCTCTTATTCCAATTCCAGCCCCAATTCCAGCCCTGATTCAAATTCCGGCCCCAATTCCAGCCCCACTTCCAATTCCAGCCTTAATTCCAGCCCCAATTCCAGTCCCAGTTCCAGCCCTGATTCCAATTCCAGCCCCGATTCCGGCCCCAATTCCAGCCCCGATTCCAGCCCTAAATCCAGCTCTAATTCCAATTCCAGCCCCAATTCCAGCCCCAATTCCAGCCCTAAATCCAGCCCTAAATCCAGCTCTAATTCCAATTCCAGCCCTAATTCCAATTCCAGCCCCAATTCCAGCCCCGATTCCAGCCCTGATTCCAGCCCTAATTCCAGCCCCAATTCCAATTCCAGCCCCAATTCCAGCCCCGATTCCAGCCCTAATTCCAGTCCCAATTCCAGCCCTAAATCCAGCCCCAATTCCAATTCCAGCCCCGATTCCAGCCCTAATTCCAGCCCCGATTCCAGCCCCGATTCCAGCCCTGATTCCAGTCCCAATTCCAGCCCTAAATCCAGCCCTAATTCCAATTCCAGCCCCGATTCCTGCCCCGATTCCAGCCCTGATTCCAGCCCTAATTCCAGCTCTAAATCCAGCCCTAATTCCAATTCCAGCCCCCGATTCCGGCCCCAATTCCAGCCTTAATTCCAGCTCCGATTCCAGCCCTGATTCCAGCCCCGATTCCGGCCGCAATTCCAGCCCCGATTCCAGCCCTAAATCCAGCCCTAATTGCAATTTCCAGCTCTGGTGATGGGAATTATTGGGATTGACGGACAATTAAGGGTGGGGATTTATAGGGATTGATCCAGAATTAAGGATGGGAATTATTGGGATTGATCCCGAATTAAGGATGGGGATTTACTGGGATTGATCCTGAATTAATGATGGGAATTATTGGGATTGATCCCGAATTAAGGACAGGGAATTACTGGGATTGATCCCGAATTAAGGACAGGGATTACTGGGATTGATCCCAAATTAAGGATGGGGATTTATAGGAATTGATCCCGAATTAAAGACGAGGATTTATTGGGATTGATTTCCCTGGATTCCCCCTTTTCCCTGCCTCCCCCTATTCCAGGAATGGCTTCCCACGGCTTCCACGGGATATGGGGAAGGAGGAATCCTTCCCTGTGGGGATGCTGAGGCTCAGGGATGGAATTCCCGGAGAATCCCAGCCCTGGGAATATCCCGGGATAGGGGAAGGCTCCCTGCCCGTGCAGCGCTCCGGGCCTGGGAAAATCCCTGGGAATGCTGCGATGGGATCGGTTTTAGGGATCAGTTTTAGGGTCCCTCCCCAGCCGCAGCATTCCAGGATTCCCAAACCTGGGATCCCAGGTGCCGGAGCGGCCGATCCCGGCTGGAACGAGCTGGGATCCCATTCCCGCCTCTTCCCAGCGGGCCTGGGCAGGGCCATTCCCGGGATTTGGGCCGTTCCCGCTCCGAAATCCTTCCCGAGCACTTTTCCGTCCCCTCCGGCTTTGTTGGGATCAGCAGGGCTGGGTTGTGCCAGGGCCATCCTGATCCCGATCCTGATCCTGATCCCGATCCCGATCCCGATCCCGATCCTGATCCCAATCCTGATCCAAATCTCCATCCCGATCCTTCCTTCCTGCCCTCGGAATTCCCGAGGGATTCCCGCAGGATTTTCCCTGCTCCACCTGCCCCGAACGGAGCCGGACACGGGGAGGGGAGGGAGACCCGGAATCCAGGGAACTGGGGGAGCACTGGGGGAACTGGGAGAACTGGGATGGCCAGAGCGGCTCCCAGTGTCCCTGGGAGCTCCGGCACTGGGGGGACTGGGAGCACTCGGATCGAGGGACTGGGAGCGCTGGGGTTGGGAACTGGGAGAGCTGGGGTTGGGAACTGGGAGAGCTGGAGTTGGGAACTGGGAGAGCTGGGGTTGGGAACTGGGAGAGCTGGAGTTGGGAACTGGGAGCTCCGGCACTGGGAGGACTGGGAGCGCTGGGGTTGGGAACTGGGAGCGCTGGAGTTGGGAACTGGGAGCTCCGGCACTGGGAGGACTGGGAGCGCTGGGGTTGGGAACTGGGAGAGCTGGAGTTGGGAACTGGGAGAGCTGGAGTTGGGAACTGGGAGCGCTGGGATCGACGGACTGGGAACTCCGGTACTGGGGGGGACTGGGAGCGCTGGGGTTGGGAACTGGGAGCGCTGGGGTTGGGAACTGGGAGCTCCGGCACTGGGGGACTGGGAGCACTGGGATTGGGAATTGGGAGTGCTGGGGTTGGGATTGGGAGTGCTGGGGTTGGGATTGGGAGCTCCGGCACTGGGGACTGGGAGCACTGGGATTGAGGGACTGGGAGCACTGGGAGCACTGGGATCACCGGCACTCAGGGACTGGGAGCACTGGGATCACTGGGAGCACTGGGAGCACTGGGACTGGGAGCACTGGGATCACCGGCACTCAGGGACTGGGATCACTGGGATCACTGGGAGCACTGGGACTGGGAGCACTGGGATCACCGGCACTCAGGGACTGGGAGCACTGGGAGCACTGGGAGCACTGGGAGCACTGGGACTGGGAGCACTGGGAGCACCGGCACTCAGGGACCGGGAGCACTGGGATGGGGACACTGGGAGCCCCAGTATGGGGCACTGGGAGCACTGGGATCGGGAGTCTGGGAGCCGCGGCTGCGCTATCCTGATCCCAGATCCCAAATCCCAGGTCCCAAATCCCGGATCGCTGGTCCCAGATCCCAAATCCCGGATCCCAAATCCCGGATCCCAAATCCCAGATCCCAAATCCCGGATCCCAAATCCCAGGTCCCAAATCCCAGATGCCAAATCCCAGGTCCCAAATCCCGGATTGCTGGTCCCAGGTCCCAAATCCCAGGTCCCAAATCCCAGGTCCCAAATCCCAGATCCCAAATCCCGGATCGCTGGTCCCAGACCCCGGATCCCAGATCCCGGATCGCTGATTCCCGATCCGGTGCCCGTTCCCGGCTCCTCCGTCCCGCTGCTCTCCCGTCCCTTTCCCTGCGCCTCTGGAAGCGGCTGCACAGACGCTTCTCCCTGGATTTCCCATGGATTTCCCATGGATTTCCCATGGATTTCCCATGGATTTCCCATGGATTTCGATCCCGCTGCCCCTCGGAGCGGACAAACTCTGCCATGAACCCCCTTTTTTTTTTTTTTTTTTGGGGAATCTGGGAGCTCGCCATTCCCAGCGCGGATCCCGCATCCCGGGATACAACTCCCCGCATCCCCGCGGCATTCCCGGCTCGCCGGGACACAATTCCCTGCCTCCCGCTGCCCCTCGGAGTGCGGCGGACGGGAATTTTCACCTGGATAAACCCGGGAATCGCCGCTTTTCCGGGAATCCCCGCACGGCAACTCGGCATTCCCAGCCCGACTCCCGCAGCCCGGGATCGCCATTCCCTCCATCCCAGCCCGAACCCCCGCATCCCCCCGCGGCATTCCCGCATCCCGGCACGCAATTCCCCGCATCCCGCTGCCCCCTCGGAGCGGGGAAACACTGGGATAAACACGGGAATCGCCGCTTCTTTGGGAAGCTCCGCACGGGAACTCGGCATTCCCAGCCCCGATCCCGGCAACACCATTCCCTCCATCCCCGCGGCATTCCCGGCTCCCATTCCCCATTCCCGGCGGGATTCACTCCCGGCTCCAGGTCCCCATTCCCGGCAGGATTCACTCCCGGCTCCCATTCCCCATTCCCGGCGGGATTCACTCCCGGCTCCCAGGTCCCCATTCCCGGCTCCATATCCCCATTCCCGGCGGGATTCACTCCCGGCTCCAGGTCCCCATTCCCAGCTCCCAGGTCCCCATTCCCGGCGGGATTCACTCCCGGCTCCAGGCTCCCCATTCCCTCCAGGATCCCTTCCCTCACCTCACTCCCCATTCCCAGCTCATTCCCGGCTCATCCCCCTCACCCCTCTCCCCATTCCCGGCTCATCCCCCTCACCCCTCTCCCCATTCCCTACGGGATCCCTTCCCTCACCCCACTCCCCATTCCCGGCTCCCCGCAGCTCATTCTCCGCATCCCGGTCCCCCTTCCCGACGGGATCCCTTCCCTCACCCCACTCCCCATTCCCGACGGGATCCCTTCCCTCACCCCCACTCCCCATCCCTCCAGGATCCCTTCCCTCACCCCACTCTCTCCAGGATCCCTTCCCTCACCCCACTCTCTCCAGGATCCCTTCCCTCACCCCATCCCTCCAGGATCCCTTCCCTCACTCCCCATCCCTCCAGGATCCCTTCCCTCACTCCCCATCTCTCCAGGATCCCTTCCCTCACTCCCCGTCCCTCCAGGACCCCTTCCCTCACTCCCCATCCCTCCAGGACCCCTTCCCTCACTCCCCATCCCTCCAGGACCCCTTCCCTCACTCCCCGTCCCTCCAGGACCCCTTCCCTCACTCCCCGTCCCTCCAGGACCCCTTCCCTCACCCCACTCTCTCCAGGATCCCTTCCCTCACTCCCCGTCCCTCCAGGATCCCTTCCCTCACTCCCCATCCCTCCAGGTTCCCTTCCCTCACCCCATCTCTCCAGGATCCCTTCCCTCACTCCCCATCCCTCCAGGACCCCTTCCCTCACCCCACTCTCTCCAGGATCCCTTCCCTCACTCCCCGTCCCTCCAGGATCCCTTCCCTCACTCCCCGTCCCTCCAGGACCCCTTCCCTCACTCCCCGTCCCTCCAGGATCCCTTCCCTCACCCCATCTCTCCAGGATCCCTTCCCTCACTCCCCGTCCCTCCAGGATCCCTTCCCTCACTCCCCGTCCCTCCAGGATCCCTTCCCTCACTCCCCATCCCTCCAGGACCCCTTCCCTCACCCCACTCTCTCCAGGACCCCTTCCCTCACCCCACTCCCCACTCCCAGCTCATCCCTCACCAGCTTCCTCTGGTTGCTGAGGCAGAAGGTGCAGATCTGTCTGGGCTGCGACCCCTCGGGCTCCCGGCCGGGCGGCGGCGACGCGGCTCCGGGGTAGAGCCCCGCGGCAGTCCCGTGGCACGGCGGCCCGCACCTCCTCCTCCTCCTCCTCCTCCTCCTCCTCCTCCACCACCTTCTCCAGCAGCAGCACATTCCCGAGGTGGGAGATGTAGCTGGAAGCCAAGCGCAGCGTCTCGATCTTGGACAGTTTCCTGTCGGCCGGCTCGGTGGGGATGAGGGTGCGCAGCGCCGTGAACGCCGTGTTCACCGAGTTGGTGCGGTCGCGCTCGCGGGCGTTCGCCGTGTGCCGCTGCCGGGGGCTCCCGGGCCAGCCTCCCGCGGCTCTTGCCGCTGCGCCGCTTGCCTCCTCCCTTGGCGGCGAAGCCCTCGGCATCCACGTGGAACGGCTTCTCCTCCGAGCCCGAGCTCTCGCTGTTCTCCTCGTCCTCCGACAGCGCGCTGATGTCGGGGTACAGGAAGCGGCTGGGCGCCGGGCGCAGCATGGCGAAGGACATGCTTGGAAAAGCGGGAATGCCGCGGGAATGCCGCGGGAATGCCGCGGGAATGCCGCGGGAATGCCGCGGGAACGCCGCGGGAGCGCTCAGCTGCTCCGGGCGCTCATGGCTCTCCGGGCTGCGCTGCGGGGCTCGGGGGCTTTGAGCGCCGTGGTTTAGCCCGGTTTTGGGGGGCTTTTCTCCCGCTTTTCTCCCGCTTTTCTCCCGCTTTTCTCCCGCTTTTCTCCCGCTTTTCTCCTGCTTTTCTCCTCCTTTTCTCCCGCTTTTCTCCTCCTTTTCTCCTGCTTTTCTCTCCTCTCGCTTTTCTCCCGCTTTTCTCCCGCTTTTCTCCTCCCGCTTTTCTCCTCCTTTTCTCCCGCTTTTCTCCTCCTTTTCTCCCCGCTTTTCTCCTCCTTTTCTCCCGCTTTTCTCCCGGCTTTTCGGGTTGTTTTTTTTTTTTTTTTTATCCCGCTTCTATCGCGGGTTTCTATCCCGGCGCTTGGGGGTTTTATTCCCGGTTTTCGGGCTCGCCGCCGCCGCTCCCGGCGCACGTGCGCGTCCTCCGGGAGCCGCCGCTGGAATTGCGGGGTTTTTATAGCGGCGGGGATGGGCGGCCCGGCCCCTCCTCCGCGCCCGGCTCCTTGGAAAAGGAGCCTTTGGAAAGGGGAGCCCCAGGCCCGGCCTACCTGAGCTCACCCTGCAGGCTCGGCTTTAACCCCTTCGCCGCATTCCCCGGCCAATTCGCCGCTTTCTTTCCCGGTTTTCCTTTTCGTCCCCCAACCTGTTCTCCCGAGAAATTCCCTTATCCCGGTCCTGTGTCCCACGGAGCAGCCGGGGAGGGGAGGGGATCTCTGGGATCCCTCTGGAATTTTCGCCCCTTCCCCAATCGGGACGGCCTGGAGCCGAGGGAATTCGCCCCCCACCACATTCCCGGCCAATTCGCCGCTTTCTTTCCCGGTTTTCCTTTCGTCCCCCAACCTGTTCTCCCGAGAAATTCCCTAATCCCGGCCCTGTGTCCCACAGAGCAGCCGGGGGGGGATCTCTGGGATCCCTCTGGAATTCTCCCCACCGGAGCCGAGGGAATTCGTTCCCCACGACATTCCCGGTGTCCCGCTTGACCCCATCCCGGGCTCCCTGAGGATTCCCGGAGGATTTTCCTTGCCGGGAATTCCAATCCCGGGATGGCACCGCTGGCGTTGTCCCCATCCCTGTGCCCCCCTTCCCCCCATTCCCGCTGGGAATTCCGGCTGGGAATTGGGATTTGATCGCGGCCCCTTCCCATTCCCGCTGCTCCTGCGGCAGGAGGGAGGAATTAACCCTTGAGGAGCCGCAGTTGGGATTCGCTGGAATTCCCTGCCCGGGGCAGCGAGGGTGGAATTGGGGCACGGGAAATCCAGAGGTGCCAGGTGGCGTTCCCATCCCGTTCCATGGGCAGGGGCGGCTCCCGCTGTGCCGGGATTGTTCCAGGGATTCTCTGGGAATTCCCTGGCGGGCAGGAATGGATTCCCGAGATCCCAAAATTCCAGTGGGAAGCCATTGCCTGGCTCCTGCCCCTGCAGCCTTTATCCCAAGGCCCTCTCCAGCTGTGCTGGAAAAACCTCTGGAAAAGGCCCTGCAAGGGGCTCCGGCCTCTCCTGGAATTCCCCGGCTCCCCCTGCTCATTCCCAGCTCATTCCCAGCTCATTCCCAGCCCATTCCCAGCTCATTCCCAGCTCATTCCCAGCTCCATGGGATCCCTGATCCCGGGGGGTGTCCCAAGGGATCTTCCCGTCGCCCCGAGCTGCCGGCTCCGGGATCCATCCCAAAGGCAGCCCTGGGAGATCCGGCTGAGCCCCAGGGATGGGCAGGAAGGAGCTGCAGGAGCTGGGATGGAGCCGGACACAGCTCCCGGCACCCTAAAATCCGGGAATTCTCCAATGGTTTGGGTGCCAAGGGATTTTAGGGATCAGCCCATTCCCACGGGGCGGCTCCCGCTGTGCCAGGATGTTCCAGGGATTCTCTGGGAATTCCCTCCCGGGCAGGAATCGCTTCCCAACATCCCAAAATTCCATTGGGAAGCCATTCCCTGGTTTCCTCCCCCCTCCCAGTTCACCCCATCCCTGCGGACAGCCAGGGATAACAACCCCCGGGAATGGCGGCTTTTCCCGGGAATCCGCAGCTCTCCCCCCCTGCTTTTCCAGCGGCGCCTCCCAGGAGCTCGGCACGGGAGGTTCGTTCCCGGCCGGAGCGCGGCACCTTCCGTGCGCTCCCGCACTTAATCCCTGTCTCGGCAGCTTCCGAAATCCAACCTCTGTCATCCCCTTCCCGGCCCTCTGGAAGCTCCCGGAGCCATCTGCTTTCGTTTAGAGCCGGGAACGATCCCGGCTCGGCTCCGGCAGCTTCCAGCCGGGAGATTTCCCGGGGAAAAGGCCGGATCGGTGGGGGTTCCGCTCCAGGCTGGGGTTTGGGAATGAGCCCCGGGGCAGGTGGGGGTCGAGGTTGAGCTCGGAGCGGAGCGGGGGGCACGGGGAGTCCCAGAATCCGTGGGATTGCGGCCAGAATCCAGGGAGTCGCGGCCAAAATCAAGGGAGTCGCGGCCAAAATCCAGGGAGTCGCAGCCAAAATCCAGGGAATTGCAGCCAGAATCCAGGGAATCGCAGCCAGGGACACGGAGATGATCCCGGTCAGAGGCTGGGGGCACTGGGATGCCCGAAATCCAGGGAATGGCAGCCCAAATCCAGGAATCACAGGTGAAATCCATGGAATCACAGCTGAAATCCAGGGAATCGTGGTCGAAATCCAGGGAATCATGGTCAAAATCCATGGAATCGTGGTCAAAATCCATGGAATTGCAGCCCAAATCCAGGGAATCGCAGCCAGGGACACGGAGATGATCCCAGTCAGAGGCTGGGGGCACTGGGATGCCTGAAATCCAGGGAATCACAGCCCGAATCCAGGGAATCATGGCCCAAATCCAGGGAATCACAGCCCAAATCCAGGGAATCATGGCCCAAATCCAGGGAATCATGGTCAAAATCCAGGGAATCACAGGCTGGGGACACGGAGATGATCCCGGTCAGAGGCTGGGGGCACTGGGATGCCCGAAATCCAGGGAATGGCAGCCCAAATCCAGGAATCACAGGTGAAATCCATGGAATCACAGCTGAAATCCAGGGAATCATGGTCAAAATCCATGGAATTGCAGCCCAAATCCAGGGAATCACAGCCAGGGACACGGAGATGATCCCGGTCAGAGGCTGGGGGCACTGGGATGCCCAAATCCAGGGAATCATGGTCAAAATCCAGAGAATCGTGGTCAAAATCCAGGGAATTGTGGTCAAAATCCATGGAATTGCAGCCCAAATCCAGGGAATCACAGCCAGGGACACGGAGATGATCCTGGTCAGAGGCTGGGGGCACTGGGATGCCCGAAATCCAGGGAATCACAGCCCAAATCCAGGGAATTGCAGCCCAAATCCATGGAATCATGGTCAAAATCCAGGGAATCGTGGTCAAAATCCAGGGAATTGCAGCTGAAATCCAGGGAATCACAGCCAGGGACACGGAGATGATCCCGGTCAGAGGCTGGGGGCACAGGGATGCTCAAATCCGGGGAATCACAGCCCGAATCCAGGGAATCACAGCCCAAATCCAGGGAATCATGGTCAAAATCCAGGATCTGGGATCTGGGACCTCTCTGTGCATCCTCAGGGATTGGATCCCAACGGGATCCCCACCCCCAACTCCACATCCCAAAGGACAGGATCCCAATGGGATCCTTTTCCCGGCTCCCTCCCCCGCTCTCCCTTCAGCCTCTGGAAGCATCTCCGGGGTTTTCCCCGGAATTCCGTGCCCTCCCCTCACGCCGTCCCCTGGGTTTGTCCCGCAGGACATCCGGAACACGGTGGGGAACATTCCCATGGAATGGTACCAGGAATTCCCGCACGTCGGCTACGACCTGGACGGGAGGAGGATCTACAAACCCCTCCGGAGCAAGGACGAGCTGGACCTGTTCCTGGAGAAGATGGAAAACCCGGAATACTGGTGAGAAATCCCAGGAGAGAGGCCCAGGCCGGGCGGGAAAGGGCTTTGGAAAACCTCGGGATAGCAGGATCCCGAAGCATCCCGTGACCTCGCGGATCTGCTCCGCACGGGGAGTTTGTGTGGCCACAAACGTGGGGCTTGGAATTGCCCAAATTCCCCGGAATTCAGGGTTCTGGAGCCTCCCTGGGCTCTCCCGGGGTGATTCCGGACAGGAGGATTTGGGATCTGGCACGGAGCCGCCCTCCCTCCCATCCATCCTTGGCTGTGTCCTGGGAATGCTCTGCATCCCGGGAATCCCTGTCCTCATCCCGGGAATCCCTCTGCATCCCGGGAATCCCTCTGCATCCCTGTCCTCATCCCGGGAATCCTCTGCATCCTGGGAACCCCTCTGCATCCCTGTCCATCCCTATGATCCCATCCCCCATCCCTGTCCATCCCAGTGATCCCTGTCCATCCCTGTCCATCCCAGCGATCCCATTCCCCATCCCGGCAATCCCATCCCTGTCCATCCCAGTGATCTCTGTCCATCCGTGTCCATCCCAGTGATCCCGTCCCTCATCCCTGTCCATCCCTGTCCATCCCGGTGATCCCTGTCCATCCCTGACCATCTCTGTCCATCCCAGTGATCCCATCCCCCATCCCGATGATCCCTGTCCATCCCTGTCCATCCCAGCGATCCGTGTCCATCCCAGCGATCCGTGTCCATCCCTGTGATCTGTGTCCATCCCTGTGATCCATGTCCATCCCTGTGATCCGTGTCCATCCCTGTCCATCCCTGTCCATCTGAGTCCATCCCTGTCCATCCCAGTGATCCCATCCCCCATCCCGGTGATCCGTGTCCATCCCTGTCCCATCCCTGTCCATCCTGGCGATCCTTGTCCATTACGGTGATCCCAGCAATCCCTGTCCATCCCAGTGATCCCTGTCCCGGTGATCCCATCTCTGTCCATCCTGGCGATCCTTGTCCATTACAGTGATCCCAGTGATCCCTGTCCATCGCTGTCCATCCCAGTGATCCCATCCCCTGTCCCGGTGATCCCATCCCTCTCCATCCTGGTGATCCCATCCCTGTCCATCCCAGCGATCCCATCCCCCATCTCTGTCCATCCTGGCAAGCCCATCCCTGTCCATCCCGGTGATTCCGGTGATCCCTGTCCATCCTGGTGATCCGTGTCCATCCCAGAGATCCGTGTCCATCCCAGCAATCCCTGTCCATCCCTGTCCATCCTGTCCCTGTCCATCCCTGTGATCCCGTCCCCCATCCATCCCTGTCCATCCCAGCGATCCCTGCCAATCCCTGTGATCCCTGTCCATCCCTGTGATCCGTGTCCATCCCTGTCCATCCGTGTCCATCCCTGTCCATCCCTGTGATCCCATCCCCCATCCCAGCGATCCCTGTCCATCCCTGTGATCTGTGTCCATCCCTGTGATCCGTGTCCATCCCGGCGATCCCTGTCCATCCCTGTCCATCCCTATGATCCGTGTCCATCCCTGTGATCCCTGTCCATCCCTGTCCATCCCGTCCCTGTCCATCCCAGTGATCCGTGTCCATCCTTGTCCATCCCCATCCATCCCTGTGATCCCATCCCAGTGATCCCTGTCCATCCCTGTGATCCCTGTCCATCCTGTCCCTGTCCATCCCTGTGATCCCATCCCTGTCCATCCCTGTGATCCATGTCCATCCCTGTGATCCCTGTCCATCTGAGTCCATCCCTGTGATCCATGTCCATCCCTGTGATCCCTGTCCATCCCTGTCCATCCCTGTGATCCCATCCCTGTCCATCCCTGTGATCCATGTCCATCCCTGTGATCCCTGTCCATCTGAGTCCATCCCTGTGATCCATGTCCATCCCTGTGATCCTTGTCCATCCCTGTGATCCCATCCCTGTCCATCCCTGTCCATCTCTGTGATCTGTGTCCATCCCTGTGATCCCATCCCTGTGATCCCTGTCCATCCCATCCCTGTGATCCCATCCCTGCGATCCGTGTCCATCCCGGCGATCCCGGCGTTCCGTGTGTGCCGGCAGGCGGACGGTGCAGGAGCGGCTGACGGGGGCGGAGGTGCCGCTGTCGGACGAGCAGCTGGAGCTGATCCAGCGCCTCCAGAGGGGCCAATTCGGGGACGTCAACTTCGATCCCTACGAGGTGAGGGAGCAATTCCCGCCGGGAACGGGATCAATTCCCAATGGGAACGGGAGCAATTCCCAATGGGAACGGGATCAATTCCCGCCGGGAACGAGATCAATTCCCGCCGGGAACGGGATCAATTCCCAATGGGAACGGGAGCAATTCCCGCTGGGAACGGGATCAATTCCCGCCGGGAACGGGATCAATTCCCAATGGGAACGGGATCAATTCCCAATGGGAACAGGATCAATTCCCAATGGGAACGGGAGCAATTCCCGCCGGGAACGAGATCAATTCCTGCTGGGAACGGGCACAATTCCCAATGGGAACGGGATCAATTCCTGCCAGGAACGGGATCAATTCCCAATGGGAACAGGATAATTCCTGCCGGGAACGGGCGCAATTCCCACCTGGAATGAGATCAATTCCTGCCGGGAACGAGATCAATTCCCAATGGGAACGGGATCAATTCCTGCCGGGAACGAGATCAATTCCTGCCGGGAACGGGATCAATTCCCAATGGGAACGGGATCAATTCCTCCCGGGAACGGGATCAATTCCCAATGGGAACGGGAGCAATTCCTGCCGGGAATGAGATCAATTCCCGCCGGGAACGGGATCAATTTCCAATGGGAACGGGATCAATTCCTGCCGGGAACGGGATCAATTCCCGCCGGGAATGAATGCAATTCCCACCTGGAACGGGATCAATTCCTGCCGGGAACGAGATCAATTCCCAATGGGAACGGGATCAATTCCTGCCGGGAACGGGATCAATTCGTGCCGGGAACGGGCGCAATTCCCGCCGGGAATGAATGCAATTCCCACCTGGAACGAGATCAATTCCTGCCGGGAACGGGATCAATTCCCCCTGGGAACGGGATCAATTCCTGCCGGGAACGGGATCAATTCCCCCTGGGAAGGAGGGCAATTCCCATCAGGAATGAACTCAATTCCTGCTGGGAACGAGATCAATTCCCACTGGGAGCAAGCGCAATTCCCACTGGAAATGAGGGCAATTCCTGCTGGGAAGGAGATCAATTCCTGCCGGGAACGGGCGCAATTCCTGCTGGGAACGGGATCAATTCCTGCCGGGAACGGGATCAATTCCTGCTGGGAACGGGATCAATTCCTGCCGGGAACGGGCGCAATTCCCACCGGGAATGGGATCAATTCCTGCCAGGAATGGGATCAATTCCTGCTGGGAACGAGATCAATTCCTGCTGGGAACAGGATCAATTCCTGCTGGGAATGGGTGCAATTCCTGCCGGGAATGGGATCAATTCCTGCTGGGAACGGGATCAATTCCTGCTGGGAACGGGCGCAATTCCTGCCGGGAACGGGATCAATTCCTGCTGGGAAGGAGATCAATTCCTGCTGGGAACGGGCGCAATTCCTGCCGAGAACGGGATCAATTCCTGCCGGGAACGGGATCAATTCCTGCTGGGAAGGAGGGCAATTCCTGCCGGGAACAAGATCGATTCCTGCCGGGAACGGGCGTGATTCCCACCAGGAACAAGATCAATTCCCACTGGGAATGTGGGAGGGGAGGCCCTGGGGGTGGAATTCCCACTGGGAATGGGGGAGGGGAGGCCCCGGGGATGGAATTCCCACCGGGAATGTGGGAGGGAAGGCCCCAGGAGCGGAATTCCCGGTGGGAATGTGGTCTGGGGGCTCAGCATTCCCGGTTTTCCAGCCGGCCGTGGATTTCTTCAGCCACGAGGTGCGGATCCATCCCGTGACCAACCGGCCTGCGGACAAACGGAGCTTCATCCCCTCCCTCGTGGAGAAGGAGAAGGTGGGACACGGGCGGGAGAGACCGGAACGCCGGCGGGGGGGGAGTGGGGAGAGGTCCCGGTGGGATGGGGAGGGTGGGAAGATCCCAACGGGATGGAGGTGGGAAGATCCCGGTGGGATGGGGAGGGTGGGGAGATCCCAATGGGATGAAGAGGATGGAAAAGTCGGAGAGGATGGAAGAGTCAAGGACGATGGAAAGATCCCAGTGGATTGAGGGGATTGGGAAGATCCCGGTGGGATGGGGAGGGTGGAAAAGTCCCAGTGGGATGAGGAGGGTGGGAAAATCCTGGTGGGATGAGGTTGGAAAGATCCCGGTGGGATGAGGGGATTGGGAAGATCCTGGTGGGATGAGGAGGGTGGAAAAGCTCCGGTGGGATGAGGAGGGTGGGAAAGCTGAGGAGGGTGGGAAGATCCCAATGGGATGAGGAGATTGGAAAGATCCCGGTGGGATTGGGAGGGTGGAAAGGTCCCAGTGGGATGAGGGGAGTGGGAAAATCCTGGTGGGATGAGAGGAGTGGGAAAGTTCAATGGGATGAGGTTGGAAAGATCCCGGTGGGATGGGGAGGGTGGGAAGATCCCGGTGGGGTGAGGAGGGTGGAGAGATCCTGGTGGGATTGGGAGAGTGGGAAGATCCCGGTGGGACGAAAAGGGTGGAAAAACTCCAATGGGATGAGGTTGGAAGGATGCCGGTGAGGATGGGGAAGGTGGAAAAGCCCCAGTGGGATGAGGAGAGTGGAGAGATCCTGGTGGGGTGAAGAGGATGGAAAATTCAAGGAGGACGGAAAGATCCCAGTGGATTGAGGGGATTGGGAAGATCCCGGTGGCATGAGGAGGGTGGAGAGATCCTGGTGGGATGAGAAAGGTGGAAAAGCTGAGGAGGGTGGGAAGATCCCAGTGGATCGAGGAGATTGGGAAGATCCTGGTGGGATTGGCAGGGTGGAAAAGCCCCAGTGGGATGAGGAGAGCAGAGAGATCCTGGTGGGATGAGGAGATCGGAAGGATCCTGTGGGGATGAGGAGGATGGAAAATTCAAGGAGGGTGGAAAGATCCCAGTGGATTGAGGGGATTGGGAAGATCCCGGTGGGATGAAGGTGGGAAAGCTGAGGAGGGTGGGAAGATCCCAATGGGAAGGAAAGAGTTGGAAAAGCTCCGGTGGGATGGAAAGGAGGGTGGGAAAGCTGAGTGGGAAGATCCCGGTGGGGTGAGGAGATTGGGAAGATCCTGGTGGAATGAGAAAGGTGGAAAAGCTCCAGTGGGATGAGGAGAGTGGGAGAGCTGAGGAGGGTGGGAAGATCCCGATGGGATGAGGAGATTGGGAAGATCCTGGTGGAATGAGAAAGGTGGAAAAGCTCCAGTGGGATGAGGAGAGTGGGAGAGCTGAGGAGGGTGGGAAGATCCCGATGGGATGAGGAGATTGGGAAGATCCCGGTGGGATGAGGAGGATGGAAAAGCTCCGGTGGGGTGAAGGTGGAAAAGCTGAGGAGGGTGGGAAGATCCCGATGGGATGAGGAGATTGGGAAGTTCCCAGTGGGATGAGGAGATTGGGAAGATCCCAGTTGGGATGGGAAGGGTGGGATGAGGAGAGTGAGAAGATCCCGGTGGGATTGGGAGAATGGAAAAGCTCCGGTGGGATGAGGTTGGAAAGATCCCGGTGGGATGAGGATGGTGGGAAACCCCTCCCTTCCCCTCCCCATCCCAAATCCCGGGAATTCCTCACCCCCTTCTCCACAGGTGTCCAAGCTGGTCCACGCCATCAAGATGGGCTGGATCCAACCCCGGAAACCCAAGGAAAACATTCCCACCTTTTACGACCTGTGGGCGCGGGAGGATCCCAACTCCATCCTGGGCCGGCACAAGATGCACGTCCCCGCTCCCAAAATCCCGCTGCCGGGACACGCCGAGTCCTACAACCCCCCCCCGGAATTCCTGCTCAGCCCCGAGGAGGTGACGGGACGGGAACGGACACCCGGGAATGCCGGGGAGATCCCCAGGGATTGGGACACGGCGGGATCCCCTCCGTGGAGGGGATTTGGGGGATCCCGTGGAGGCTGGAAGTGTTTTTCCAGGGAATTTGTGGGATGTTTCAGGCCTGGAAGTGTCCCAGGCATCCTTGGGATAGTGGGAATTGTCCCTGCCCGTGGAATGGGATCGGCTCCGAGTTCCCACCCAAACTGTTCCAGGATCCCGTGGATCAAAGGGGAGGTTTGGGATCGGTTCCCAGGAATTGGGGTGGTCCTGATGGAGCCCCCGGATAACTGGGAGAGGTTCCGGAGCGGGATTTGTCCTGGTGGGATGGAGCCAGAGGGGACGGGGGAAAAGGGGCAGAGAAATCCCAGTGGGATGAGGAGGATGGGAAGAGCTCCAATGGGATGAGGATGGAAAAGATCCTGGTGGGATGAGGATGGAAAGGATCCTGGTGGGATGAGGATGGAAAGATCCCGGTGGGATGAGGATGGAAAAGATCCTGGTGGGATGAGGATGGAAAGGATCCTGGTGGGATGAGGATGGAAAGGATCCTGGTGGGATGAGGATGGAAAGATCCCGGTGGGATGAGGATGGAAAGATCCCGGTGGGATGTGGATGGAAAAGATCCCGGTGGGATGAGGATGGAAAGATCCCGATGGGATGAGGAGGAAAAGATCCTGGTGGGATGAGGATGGAAAGATCCCGGTGGGATGAGGAGGGTGGAAAATCCCGGCCAAGGAGCTGCCGACAGGAGCGATCCCGATCCTCGGGAATGGCTCCTCCCGAGCGCAGCCTGTCCCATTCCCATCCCATTCCCAGAATTCCCATCCCATTCCCAGAATTCCCATCCCATCCCAATTCTAATCCCAATCCCATTCCCGTTCCCATCCCATTCCCAATCCCATTCTGAATCCCATCCCATCCCATTCCATCGCCATTCCCATCCCAATCCTAATCCCAATCCCGTCCCATTCCTGTCCCCATCCCATTCCTGTTCCCATTTCCTTCCCATTCCCATCCCATCCCATCCCATCCCATCCCATCCCGTCCCGTCCCGTCCCGTCCCGTCCCGTCCCATCCCATCCCATTCCCATTCCCAATCCCAATCCCCAATCCCATTCCATCCCATCCCCATCCCATTCCATCCCCGTCCCCATTCCCATTCCTGTTCCCATTCCCGTCCCCATTCTCATTCCTGTTCCCATTCCCTTCCCATTCCCATCCCCATTCCCAATCCCGTCCCCATCCCATTCCCAGAATTCCTATCCCATCCCATTCCCATCCCATCCCATTCCATTCCATTTCATTCCATTCCATTCCCATTCCCAATCCCATCCCAATCCTAATTGCAATCCCAATCCCAATCCCATCCCCCATTCCCATTCCATCCCATCCCATCCCCGTCCCCATCCCATTCCTGTTCCCATTCCTTTCCCATTCCCATCCCAATCCCATTCCCATTCCCATCCCATTCCCAGAATTCCCATCCTATCCCATTACCAATCCCATCCCAATCCCAATCCCCGATCCCATTCCATCCCCATTCCCATCCCCATTCCCATCCCATTCCATTCCATCCCCCATTCCCAATCCCATTCCCATAATTCCCATCCCAGCCCCATTCCCAATCCCATCCCAATCCCAATCCCCGATTCCATCCCCATCCCATTCCCATTCCCATTCCCAATCCCATCCTATCCCATTCCACCCCCCATTCCCGTTCCCAATCTCAATCCCATTCCCATCCCATCCCATCCCATCCCATCCCATCCCATCCCATCCCCCATCCCCATCCCCGAATTCCCCGAATTCCCCGAATTCCCCGAATTCCCGGAATTCCCATTCCCACAGAAGCTGGCCTGGGAGCAGCAGGAGCCGGCCGAGCGGCGGCTGAACTTCATCCCGCAGAAATTCCGGAGCCTCCGCGCCGTTCCCGCCTATTCCCGCTTCATCCACGAGCGCTTCGAGCGCTGCCTCGACCTCTACCTGTGCCCCCGGCAGCGCAAAATGCGGGTGCGGATCCCGGAGCATCCCGGGGAAAAAAAAACGGGAATGCGGGGCCGGGAACGCCGGGAACGCGGGCGGGGGATTCCCGGCCAGAGCCGGGAATGGTTTCCCGGGAAGCTCCGGAGGGTCGGAGCAGCCTGGATTGGTGTCACGGCCATCCCGCAGGTCAACGTGGATCCCGAGGATCTCATTCCCAAACTTCCGAGGCCGCGGGATCTGCAGCCCTTCCCGACCACGCAGGCCCTGGTGAGGGAGGAGCGGAGCCGGGAACGGGGATTTTTTCGGGAATATGGCCTTGGAATTGCGGGGATGGGCGGCCTCGGGAAGCAGGGCAGGGAGTGAGGCCGGGGATTCCCGGGAGAAAAGTGGGATTGAAGGGATCCAGGGGGGATCCAGGGCGGGATCTGCTGGCAGGGAAGAGGGACAGGAGCAGAGGGAACGGCCTCGGGCTGGGATTTTCGGGAATATCCCCCTGGAAAGGGCTGCCCAGGCTGGAATTCCGGGCTGGAGCGGCCATTCCCGGCTGGAATTGCCATCGCTGGGGTGTGGGATGGGATCAGGGCCAGGATTTGGGATCCCCATTCCCAGGAGTTGGGATGGGATCAGGGCCGGGATTTGGGATCCCCATTCCCAGGATTTCCCATCCCTGTGGGATTTGGGATGGGATCAGGGCTGCCAGATCCCAAATCCCGTGCTCCCTCCAGATCCCAAATCCCTCCTCCCTTCCCGAGGATTCCGGAGGCTCCCAGGGAGGAGCCCCGGAACTCCCAGGATTTGGGATTCTCCCTCATTCCCGTTTTTTTCCCCAGATTTACCGCGGCCATTCCAGCCTGGTCCGGACCCTGAGCGTGTCCCCCACTGGGCAGTGGTTGGTGTCAGGTACGGATCCGCCCCCGGATCGGGAATTCCCGGGAATGGGAGCGGCTGGGAACTGGGAATGGGGAATGGGAGGTACTGGGAATCGGGAGCAGGGAATGGGAGTGGTTGGAATTTGGGAAGGGCTGCAATTCCCGGCCCACGGAGCCGTTTTCCAGCTCGGGCTGCTCCACCTGGAATTCCCGGCTCTGGTTTGGGAATGGGGCTGAGATCAGGAGGGAAAAACGACGACGTGATCCCAATCCCATCCCATCCCATCCCGATCCCATCCCAATCCCAATCCCAATCCCATCCCAATCCCATCCCGATCCCATCCCGATCCCATCCCGATCCCATTCCCAATCCCATTCCCAAATCCCATTCCCAATCCCAATCCCATCCCATCCCATCCCCATCCCCATCCCCATCCCCATCCCCATCCCCATCCCCATTCCCATTCCCATTCCCAATCCCATCCCATCCCATCCCAATCCCATCCCATTCCCACTCCCATCCCAATCCCAATCCCATCCCATTCCCAATCCTATCCCAATCCCATTTCCATCCCCATCCCAATCCCATTCCCAATCCCTATTCCCACTCCCATCCCATCCCAATCCCGATCCCATCCCATCCCATTCCCATCCCAATCCCATCCCATTCCCATCCCAATCCCATCCCCAATCCCCATCCCAATCCCATTCCCAATCCCAATCCCATCCCATCCCAATCCCATTCCCAATCCCGATCCCATCCCATTCCATTCCCATTCCCATCCCCATCCCATTCCCAATCCCATTCCCATTCCCATCCCCATCCCATTCCCAATCCCATCCCCATCCCATCCCCATTCCCAATCCCATCCCCATTCCCATCCCCAATTCCGTTCCCATTCCCATTCCCATCCCCATTCCCATTCCCATTCCCATTCCCCATTCCCATCCCCATCCCCATCCCCATCCCGTTCCCATTCCCAATCCCGTTCCCAATCCCATCCCATTCCCAGGCTCCGACGACGGCACGCTGCGTTTCTGGGAGGTGAGCAGCGCCCGCTGCCTCCGCACCCTTCCCGTCGGATCCGTGGTCAAGAGCGTGGCCTGGAATCCCAATCCCAGCATCTCCCTGGTGGCCGTGGCCGTGTGAGTTCCCCGGGATCCTTCCCGGATTCCCTCGGGATCGGCGATCCCGGATCCTCTCCCGGAGTTCAGGCGGGATCGGCCGGATCCATCCCGGTGTTCCCATTCCCGGCCCGGGGCTCCTCCGGGGCCGCATCCGTCATTCCCAGCCTCGGGAATGGTGCTGGATCCTCCCTATGCCTCTTCTTATTCCCTCCTAATCCCCTCCTAACTCCTTAATCCCCTCCTAACTCCCTAATCCCTTCCTAACTCCTTAATCCCCTCCTAACTCCCTAATCCCCACCTAACTCCCTAATCCCCTCCTAACTCCCTAATCCCCTCCTAACTCCCTAATCCCCTCCTAACTCCCTAATTCCTTCCTAACTCCTTAATCCCCACCTAACTCCTTAATCCCCACCTAACTCCCTAATCCCCTCCTAACTCCTTAATCCCCTCCTAACTCCTTAATCCCCTCCTAACTCCTTAATCCCCTCCTAACTCCCTAATCCCCTCCTAACTCCCTAATCCCCTCCTAACTCCCTAATCCCCTCCTAACTCCCTAATTCCTTCCTAACTCCTTAATCCCCACCTAACTCCTTAATCCCCACCTAACTCCCTAATCCCCTCCTAACTCCTTAATCCCCTCCTAACTCCTTAATCCCCTCCTAACTCCCTAATCCCCACCTAACTCCCTAATCCCCTCCTAACTCCCTAATCCCCTCCTAACTCCCTAATCCCCACCTAACTCCCTAATCCCCTCCTAACTCCCTAATTCCTTCCTAACTCCTTAATCCCCACCTAACTCCTTAATCCCCACCTAACTCCCTAATCCCCTCCTAACTCCTTAATCCCCTCCTAACTCCCTAATCCCCTCCTAACTCCTTAATCCCCTCCTAACTCCCTAATCCCTTCCTAACTCCTTAATCCCCTCCTAACTCCCTAATCCCCACCTAACTCCCTAATCCCCTCCTAACTCCTTAATCCCCTCCTAACTCCCTAATCCCCTCCTAACTCCTTAATCCCCTCCTAACTCCCTAATCCCCACCTAACGCCTTAATCCCCTCCTAACTCCTTAATCCCCTCCTAACTCCCTAATCCCCTCCTAACTCCCTAATCCCCTCCTAACTCCTTAATCCCCTCCTAACTCCCTAATCCCCACCTAACTCCTTAATCCCCTCCTAACTCCTTAATCCCCTCCTAACTCCCTAATCCCCTCCTAACTCCTTAATCCCCTCCTAACTCCCTAATCCCCTCCTAACTCCTTAATCCCCTCCTAACTCCCTAATCCCCTCCTAACTCCTTAATCCCCTCCTAACTCCCTAATCCCCTCCTAACTCCTTAATCCCCTCCTAACTCCCTAATCCCCTCCTAACTCCCTAATCCCCACCTAACTCCCTAATCCCCTCCTAACTCCCTAATCCCCTCCTAACTCCCTAATCCCCTCCTATCTCCCTAATCCCTTCCTAACTCCCTAATCCCCTCCTAACTCCCTAATCCCTTCCTAACTCCCCAATCCCCTCCTAACTCCTTAATCCCCTCCTAACTCCCTAATCCCCTCCTACCTCCCTAATCCCCTCCTAACTCCTTAATCCCCTCCTAACTCCCTAATCCCCTCCTAACTCCTTAATCCCCTCCTAACTCCCTAATCCCCTCCTAACTCCCTAATCCCCACCTAACTCCCTAATCCCCTCCTAACTCCCTAATCCCCTCCTAACTCCCTAATCCCCTCCTATCTCCCTAATCCCTTCCTAACTCCCTAATCCCCTCCTAACTCCCTAATCCCTTCCTAACTCCCCAATCCCCTCCTAACTCCCTTCGTCTCCCCCAGTTCCCTCCCAATTCCCTCCCGATTTCTTCCTAATTCCTGGTTTTTCCCCTCCTAATCCCCTCCTAACTCCCTAATCCCCTCCTAACTCCCCAATCCCCTCCTAACTCCCTAATCCCCTCCTACCTCCCTAATCCCCTCCTAACTCCTTAATCCCCTCCTATCTCCCTAATCCCCTCCTAACTCCTTAATCCCCTCCTAACTCCCTAATCTCCTCCTAACTCCCTTTGTCTCCCCCAATTCCCTCCCGATTTCTTCCTAATTCCCCTTTTTTCCCTTCCGATCCCGTCTCTATTCCTGACTTTTTCCCACCCCAATTCCCCCCCAATTCCCTCCCAGTTCCCTCTTTATTCCCTCTCCAGTCCCTCCCAACTCCTTCCCTATTCCCTCCTCATTCCTTCCCCATTCCTGCCTAATATTCCATTTATTCCCTCCCAATTCCCTCTCCAGTCCCTCCCAATTCCCTCCCAATTCCCTCCTAGCATTCCCTGCTTATTCCTTTCCTTATCCCGCCCTTGTCCCTCCTCATTCCCTCTTTATTCCCACCTTTATTCCCTCTGATTTTCCCTCCCAATTCCCTCCTTTTTCCCTTTTTATCCTCTCCTCATTCCCTTTTTATTCCCTCCTCATTCCCTTTTTATTCCCTCCCAATTCCCTCTTTATTCCCTCCCAATTCCTTCCTAATTCCCTCCTTTTTCCCACCCCAATTCCCTCCTCATTCCCTCTTTATTCCCACCTTTATTCCCTCCTTTTTCCCTTTTTATCCCTCCTCATTCCCTCTTTATTCCCTCCCAATTCTCTCTTTATTGCCTCCCAATTCCCTCTTTATTCCCTCCCAATTCCTTCCTAATTCCACCCCGATTCCCTCCTCATTCCCTCCTTTTCCCCTCCCAATTCCCTCCCAATTCCCTCTTTATTCCCTCCTAACATTCCCTGCTTATTCCCTCTTTATTCCTCCCAATTCCCTCCTTTTCCCCTCCTCATTCCTTCCTCATTCCCTCCCAATCCCCTCTCTATTCCCGACTTTTTCCCACCCCAATTCCCTCTTTATTCCCTCCTCATTCCCTCCTTTTTCCCTCCTTATCCCTCTTTATTCCCTCTTTTTTTCCCCTCCCTATTCCCAACTTATTCCCTCCTTTTTCCCACCTTTATTCCCTCCTCATTCCCACCCCATGGAAAGTCCTGGCACCTGGCAGATCCCACAAATCCCTCCCTGCATCCCGATCCCAGTCCCCATCCTGATCCCATCCCATCCCACAGGAGGATTCCTTGATCCCAGATTTCCCCCTGATCCCATTCCCGTTCCCTAGGGATGAGCAGGAGCTCCAGGGGAGGGTTCCCTGATCCCAGATTTCCCTGATCCCGGATTTCCCCTGATCCCAATCCCATTCCCTAGGGATGAGCAGCTGCTCCAGGGAGGGTTCCCTGATCCCAGATTTCCCCTGATCCCAATCCTGATCCCATTCCCTAGGGATGAGCAGGAGTTCCAAAGGAGTGTTCCCTGATCCCGGATTTCCCCTGATCCTGGATTTCCCCCTGATTCCAGATTCCCCCTGATCCCGGATTTCCCCTGATCCCAATCCCGTTCCCTAGGGATGAGCAGGAGCTCCAGGGGAGGGTTCCCTGATCCCAGAGGATTCCTTGATCCCAGATTTCCCCCTGATCCCAATCCCGTTCCCTAGGGATGAGCAGGAGCTCCAGGGGAGGGTTCCCTCATCCCAGATTTCCCCTGATCCCAATCCCGATCCCATTCCCTAGGGAGGAGCAGGAGTTCCAACTGGGTGTTCCCTGCTCCCGGATTTCCCACTGATCCCGGATTTCCCCCGATCCCATTCCCTAGGGATGAGCAGGTGCTCCTGGTGAATCCGGGCCTCGGGGACCGGCTGCTGGTGGCGGCCACGGATCAGCTCCTGGATTCCTGGGAGGCTCCGGAGGAGGAGCGGATCCAGCCCGTCCGCTGGATCCCGGCCAGCCCCGAGGAGCGCGGGAAGGGGATCCGGCTGCTGGTGCAGCACGGCAAGGTGGGATCGGCATTCCCGGGATTCAGGGGTGGGGGGATCGGCTTTCCCAGGAACGGGATGGGATCGGCTTTCCCGGGATCTGGGGGGGATTGGCATTCCTGGGATCTGGGGGGGATCGGCTTTCCCGGGATCGGGGGGGATCGGCATTCCCGGGATCAGGGGGGGGATCGGCATTCCCGGGATCTGGGGGGAATTGGCATTCCCAGGATCAGGGGGGGATTGGCATTCCTGGGATCTGGGGGGGGTCGGCATTCCCAGGATCTGGGTGGGATCGGCATTCCCAGGATCAGGGGGGGATCGGCATTCCTGGGATCTGGGGGGGATCGGCATTCCCGGGATCAGGGGGGGATCGGCATTCCCAGGATCTGGGGGGGATCGGCATTCCCAGAATCTGGTGGCGATCAGCATTCCCGGGATTTGGGTGGGATCGGGATTCCTGGGATCTGGGTGGAATCGGCAATCCCGGGATCGGGGTGGGATCAGCGTTCCTGGGATTTGGGTGGGATCGGCATTCCCGGGATCTGGGAGGTTGTGGGATCAATCCCAGCCCGGGATCCTTGGAGGATCCTCGTTCCCACGTTGCATCCCGAGGGACAGAATTCCCAGGGGATCCTTGGTCCCTGCTCTGGATCCCAAGGGAGGGATCCCGAGAGTCCGGAGGCTCCTTGTCCATCCCTGAATCCCTTCCCATTCCCGGCAATCCCGGAGCCTTTCCCAGGGGGTGGGGGAGGGGGATTCTCCCCAGCCCCACATTCCAAGGATCCCCGGGAACATTTCCCGGCACCTCGGAGCCGCCGGAATTCCAGCTGGGATCGGCCCCTTTTCCAGCTGGGATCGGCCCCTTTTCCCAGCTTTTCCCGGGAATCCCCGGCCTCAGTCCCTGCCCTGCTTCCCGAGGCCGCCCATCCCCATTTGCCCGCAATTCCAGGGGGATATTCCCGAAAATCCCAGCCCGAGGCCGTTCCCTCTGCTCCTGTCCCTGTTCCCTGCCAGCAGATCCCGCCCTGGATCCCCCCTGGATCCCTTCAATCCCACTTTTCTCCGGGATCAGCTCCCCCGGCCGCTCCTGGGAATTCCCCATTCCCACCAACCAAACCCCGCTCTCACCCCGTCCCAAATCCCTCCATTCCCACTCCGGGGAGCTCCGGGATGATCCGGAGGGTCAGGATTTTACCCATATCCATCCCCATTCCCGTCCCCATCCCATTCCCGTCCCCATCCCATCCCATCCCATCCCATCCCATCCCATCCCATCCCATCCCATCCCATCCCCATCCCATTCCCATCCCAGTCCCAATCCCATCCCCATTTCCATCCCATCCCCATTTCCATCCCATCCCCATTTCCATCCCATCCCATCCCATCCCATCCCATTCCCATCCCCATCCCATCCCCATTTCTATCCCATCCCATCCCATCCCATCCCATTCCCATTCCCATCCCCAATCCCATCCCATTCCCATCCCTGGAGCCTCCGACCGAACCCCGCTCTCACCCCTTCCCAAATCCCTCCATTGCCGCTCCGGGGAGCCCCGGGATGATCACGGGATCGCACCCATATCGCATATCCTGTATCCCATATCGCATATCCTGTATCCCCTATCTCATATCCCATATCCCATTCCCATATCCCATATCCCACATCCCGTATCCCATATCCCATATCCCATATCCTGTATCCCATATCCCATATCCTGTATCCCATATCGCATATCCTGTATCCCCTATCTCATATCCCGTATCCCATATCCCATATCCCATTCCCATATCCCATTCCCACATCCCATTCCCATATCCCATATCCCATATCCCATATCCTATATCCCATATCCCATATCCCATATCCCACATCTCACATCCCATATCCCATATCCCATATCCCATATCCCATATCCCATTCCCATATCCCATATCCCATATCCCATATCCCACATCTCACATCCCATATCCCATTCCCATATCCCATATCCCATATCCCATATCCCATATCCCATATCCCATATCCCACATCTCACATCCCATATCCCATTCCCATATCCCATATCCCGTATCCCATATCCCATATCCCATATCCCATATCCCATATCCCATTCCCGTATCCCATTCCCACATCCCATTCCCATATCCCATATCCCATATCCCATATCCTATATCCCATATCCCATATCCCATATCCCATATCCCACATCTCACATCCCATATCCCATATCCCATATCCCATATCCCATATCCCATATCCCATATCCCATTCCCATATCCCATATCCCATATCCCATATCCCATATCCCATATCCCACATCTCACATCCCATATCCCATTCCCATATCCCATATCCCGTATCCCATATCCCATATCCCATATCCCATATCCCATATCCCATTCCCGTATCCCATTCCCACATCCCATTCCCATATCCCATATCCCATATCCCATATCCCATATCCCATATCCCATATCCCATATCCCATATCCTATATCCCACATCTCACATCCCATATCCCATATCCCATATCCCATATCCCATATCCCATATCCCATATCCCATATCCCATTCCCATATCCCATATCCCATATCCCATTCCCATATCCCATATCCCGTATCCCACATCCCGTATCCCACATCCCGTATCCCACATCCCACATCCCACATCCCATTCCCGTATCCCATATCCCATATCCCACATCCCATATTCCATATCCCATATCCCACATCTCACATCCCATATCCCACACCCCGTATCCCACATCCCATATCCCATTCCCGTATCCCACATCCCATATCCCACACCCCGTATCCCGCATCCCACACCCCGTATCCCACATCCCACACCCCGTATCCCACACCCCGTATCCCACGCCCCGTATCCCACATCCCGTATCCCGCATCCCACACCCCGTATCCCGTATCCCACATCCCATATCCCACACCCCGTATCCCACATCCCACACCCCGTATCCCACATCCCACACCCCGTATCCCACACCCCGTATCCCACGCCCCGTATCCCGCATCCCACACCCCGTATCCCACACCCCGTATCCCACGCCCCGTATCCCACATCCCACACCCCGTATCCCACACCCCGTATCCCGTATCCCACACCCCGTATCCCGTATCCCACACCCCGTATCCCACACCCCGTATCCCGTATCCCACACCCCGTATCCCACACCCCGTATCCCGTATCCCACACCCTGTATCCCACACCCCGTATCCCACATCCCACACCCCGTATCCCGTATCCCACACCCCGTATCCCACATCCCACACCCCGTATCCCACACCCCGTATCCCGTATCCCACACCCCGTATCCCACACCCCGTATCCCACATCCCACACCCCGTATCCCGTATCCCACACCCCGTATCCCACACCCCGTATCCCGTATCCCGTATCCCACACCCCGTATCCCGTATCCCACACCCCGTATCCCACACCCCGTATCCCACATCCCACACCCCGTATCCCACACCCCGTATCCCACACCCCGTATCCCGTATCCCACACCCCGTATCCCACACCCCGTATCCCACATCCCACACCCCGTATCCCGTATCCCACACCCCGTATCCCACACCCCGTATCCCACATCCCACACCCCGTATCCCGTATCCCACACCCCGTATCCCACACCCCGTATCCCGTATCCCGTATCCCACACCCCGTATCCCGTATCCCACACCCCGTATCCCACACCCCGTATCCCACATCCCACACCCCGTATCCCACATCCCACACCCCGTATCCCACACCCCGTATCCCGTATCCCACACCCCGTATCCCACACCCCGTATCCCACACCCCGTATCCCACATCCCACACCCCGTATCCCACACCCCACACCCCGTATCCCGTATCCCACACCCCATATCCCACACCCCGTATCCCGCATCCCACACCCCATATCCCACACCCCACACCCCGTATCCCACATCCCACACCCCGTATCCCGTATCCCACACCCCGTATCCCACACCCCGTATCCCGTATCCCACACCCCGTATCCCACACCCCGTATCCCACATCCCACACCCCGTATCCCACACCCCGTATCCCACACCCCGTATCCCACACCCCGTATCCCGTATCCCACACCCCGTATCCCACACCCCGTATCCCACACCCCGTATCCCACATCCCACACCCCGTATCCCACACCCCATATCCCACACCCCGTATCCCGACTCCCGCCGGCAGCCGGTGACGCAGGTGACGTGGCACGCCAAGGGCGATTACTGGGCCTCGGTGCTGCGGAATCCCGGGAGCCGCCAGGTGCTGATCCACCAGAGCAGCCGCCGCTGGAGCCAGGATCCCTTCCGGAAAAGCCCGGGAATGGTGCAGTGCGTGCGCTTCCACCCGCTCCGGCCCTATTTCCTGGTGGCCTCGCAGCGCTCCGTGCGCGTCTACAACCTGCTGCGCCAGGAGCTCACCAAGAAGCTCCAGAGCAACTGCCAGTGGATCTCCAGCATGGCCGTGCATCCCGGAGGTGCGGGCGGGGCCGGGATTCCCGGGAACGCCGCCGTTCCCGCGGGATGGCCGCGGCCCGCTGACGGCGGCGCTCTGCCGTAGGGGACAACGTCATCTGCGGCAGCTACGACAGCAAACTGGCCTGGTTTGACCTGGACCTGTCCACGCGGCCCTACCGGCTGCTCCGGTGAGTCCCGGTATTCCCGCGGGGTTCCCGAGTCTGTGGAGGTGCTGGGATCCGCTGGGATCCGCTGGGATCGGCTGGGGTTGTGCCGGGAGCGTCCCGGCGCTCGGTGGTAGCCGGAAATCCCGGTTTGGCCCGGGTTTGTGTGGGGATGGGAGGCCTGGGTTGGTCCCTTATCCAGAATTATCCGGGGTTGTTATCCCGAATTATGCGGGGTTGTTATCCCGAATTATCCGGGGTTGTTATCCCGAGTTGTTATCCCATATTTTCCCTCCTTATCCTGGGCTGTTATCCCCTGTTATCCCAGGTTGTTATCCCACGTTATCCCAGGTTGTTATCCTGTATTTTCCCTCCTTGTCCCGGGTTGTTATCCCTCGTTATCCCAGGTTGTTATCCCATATTTTCCCTCCTTTTCCCGGGTTGTTATCCCTCGTTATCTCAGGTTGTTATCCCATATTTTCCCTCCTTTTCCTGGGATGTTATCCCTCATTATCCCAGGTTGTCATCCCGCATTATCCCAGGTTGTTATCCTGTATTTTCCCTCCTTATCCCGGGTTGTTATCCCGTATTTCCCCTCCTTGTCCCAGGGTGTTATCCCGTGTTATCCTGGGTTGTTATCCCATATTTTCCCTCCTTGTCTCGGCTTGTTCCCCCGCGTTATCCTGGGTTGTTATCCCACATTTTCCCTCCTTGTCCCAGGGTGTTATCCTGCATTATCCCGTGTTGTTATCCCGTATTTTCCCTCCTTGTCCCAGGTTGTTATCCCAGGTTATCCCGGGTTGTTTTCCCGTATTTTCCCTCCTTGTCCTGGGTTGTTATCCCTCGTTATCCCTGGTTATCCCAGGTTATCCCGGGCTGTTATCCCAGATTGTTGTCCCACGGTATCCCGGGCTGTTATCCCTGTTATCCTGGTTTTTCCCGGGCTGTTATCCCAGGCCGTTATCTGAGTTTTCCCCAGGCCATTATCCCCATTATCCCAGGCCATTATCCCAGTCTTCCCGGGCTGTTATCCCCATTATCCCAGGCCATTATCCCAGTTTTCCCGGGCTGTTATCCCAGGCCATTATCCCAGTTTTCCCAGGCTGTTATCCCCATTATCCCAGGCCATTATCCCAGTTTTCCCAGGCTGTTATCCCCGTTATCCCAGGCTGTTATCCCAGTTTTCCCCGGGCCATTATTCCAGGCCGTTATCCCAGTTTTCCCGGGCCATTAACCCTCTTATTCCAGGCCGTTATCCCTGTTTTCCCGGGCTGTTATCCCTGTTTTCCCAGGCCATTATCCCTGTTTTCCCAGGCCATTATCCCAGTTTCCCCGGGCCATTATTATCCCTGTTATCCCAGGCTGTTATCCCACATTATCCCAGGCTGTTACCCCAGTTTTCCCTGGGCCGTTATCCCAGTTTTCCCAGGCTGTTATCCCACATTATCCCAGTTTTCCTGGGCTGTTATCCTGGGCCGTTTTCCCAGGCCATTATCCCCATTATCCCAGGCTGTTATCCCAGGCCGTTATCCTGGTTTTCCTGGGCTGTTCTCCCGGTTTTTCCCGGGCCATTATCCCAGGCCATTATCCCGGTTTTTCCCAGCTGTTAACCCCGTTATCCCAGGCCATTATCCCTGTTTTCCCAGCTGTTCTCCCAGTTTTTCCCGGGCCGTTATCCCAGTTTCCCCGGGCCATTATCCCCGTTATCCCAGGCTGTTATCCCAGGCTGTTACCCCACATTATCCCAGGCCATTCTCCCAGTTTTCCCTGGGCCATTATCCCCATTATCCCAGGCCGTTATCCCGGTTTTTCCCAGCTGTTGCCCCCATTATCCCAGGCCGTTATCCCGGTTTTCCCCGGGCCGTTACCCCAGGCCGTTATCCCGGTTTTCCCCAGCTGTTACCCCCGTTATCCCAGGCCGTTATCCCGGTTTTTCCCAGCTGTTACCCCCATTACCCCAGGCCATTACCCCAGGCCGTTATCCCGGTTTTTCCCAGCTGTTACCCCCATTATCCCAGGCTGTTATCCCGGTTTTTCCCAGCCGTTACCTCCGTTATTCCAGGCCGTTATCCCGGTTTTCCCCGGGCCGTTACCCCAGGCCGTTATCCCGGTTTTTCCCAGCTGTTACCCCCATTATCCCAGGCCGTTATCCCGGTTTTCCCCGGGCCGTTACCCCAGGCCGTTATCCCGGTTTTTCCCAGCTGTTACCCCCGTTATCCCAGGCCGTTATCCCGGTTTTTCCCAGCTGTTACCCCCATTATCCCAGGCCGTTATCCCGGTTTTCCCCGGGCCGTTACCCCAGGCCGTTATCCCGGTTTTTCCCAGCTGTTACCCCCGTTATCCCAGGCCGTTATCCCGGTTTTTCCCAGCTGTTACCCCCATTATCCCAGGCCGTTATCCCGGTTTTCCCCGGGCCGTTACCCCAGGCCGTTATCCCGGTTTTCCCCAGCTGTTACCCCCGTTATCCCAGGCCGTTATCCCGGTTTTTCCCAGCTGTTACCCCCATTACCCCAGGCCATTACCCCAGGCCGTTATCCCGGTTTTTCCCAGCTGTTACCCCCATTATCCCAGGCTGTTATCCCGGTTTTTCCCAGCCGTTACCTCCGTTATTCCAGGCCGTTATCCCGGTTTTCCCCGGGCCGTTACCCCAGGCCGTTATCCCGGTTTTTCCCAGCTGTTACCCCCATTATCCCAGGCCGTTATCCCGGTTTTCCCCGGGCCGTTACCCCAGGCCGTTATCCCGGTTTTTCCCAGCTGTTACCCCCGTTATCCCAGGCCGTTATCCCGGTTTTTCCCAGCTGTTACCCCCATTATCCCAGGCCGTTATCCCGGTTTTCCCCGGGCCGTTACCCCAGGCCGTTATCCCGGTTTTTCCCAGCTGTTACCCCCGTTATCCCAGGCCGTTATCCCGGTTTTTCCCAGCTGTTACCCCCATTATCCCAGGCCGTTATCCCGGTTTTCCCCGGGCCGTTATCCCAGGCCGTTATCCTGGTTTTTCCCAGCTGTTACCCCCATTATCCCAGGCCGTTATCCCGGTTTTCCCCGGGCCGTTACCCCAGGCCGTTATCCCGGTTTTCCCCAGCTGTTCTCCCGCTTTTTCCCGGGCCGTTATCCCGGTGTTTTCCCGCTGATTCCCGCTTTCCAGGCACCACCGCCGCGCCCTGCGCTCCGTGGCGTTCCACCGCCGCTATCCGCTCTTCGCCTCCGGCTCCGACGACGGCACCGTCATCGTCTGCCACGGCATGGTCTACAAGTACGGATCGCCGGGATCGCCGGGATCGGATCCCTCTTTTTGGGCTCCTGGGGTGGTTTGGGGGATCCCGGAATTACCCGGGATTGGATCCCAAAGATATCCGGGACTGGATTCCAAAGATATCCGGGACTGGATCCCTCTTTCTGGGCTCCTGGGGTGGTTTGGGGGATCCCGGAATTACCCAGGATTGGATCCCAAAGATCCGGGATTGGATTCCAAAGATATCCGGGATTGGATCCCAAAGATATCCGGGACTGGATCCCTCTTTCTGGGCTCCTGGGGGTGGTTTGGGGGATCTTGGAATTACCTGGGATTGGATCCCAAAGATATCCGGGATCGGATCCCTCTTTTTGGGCTCCTTGGGGTGGTTTGGGGGATCCCGGAATTACCCAGGATTGGATCCCAAAGATATCCGGGATTGGATCCCAAAGATATCCGGGACTGGATCCCTCTTTCTGGGCTCCTGGGGGTGGTTTGGGGGATCTTGGAATTACCTGGGATTGGATCCCAAAGATATCCGGGATCGGATCCCTCTTTTTGGGCTCCTTGGGGTGGTTTGGGGGATCCCGGAATTACCCGGGATTGGATCCCAAAGATATCTGGGATTGGATCCCTCTTTTTGGGCTCCTTGGGGTGGTTTGGGGGATCCCAAGGATAAGCCAGGATTGGATCCCAAAGATCTCCAGGATCGGGTCCCTCCCGTTGGGCTCTGGGGGTGGGAGCAGCGTTTTGGGACCCCCATGGTGGGCGGAACTCCAGGAATTCCCATTCCCGCCACGGGAATTCCCATTCCCGGCCCAATAATCTCCATTCCCACTCCCATAATTCCCATTCCTGGCCCAAGAATTCCCATTCCTGCTGTAAGAATTCCCATTCCCCTGCCGTAATCCCCATTCCCACTCCAAGAATCCCCATTCCCACTCCCACAATCCCATTCCCACCCCCACAGTCCCATTCCCACCCCACAATCCCATTCCCACCCCCACAATCCCATTCCCACCCCACAATCCCATTCCCACCCCACAATCCCATTCCCACCCCGGCAATCCCCGTTCCCGCTGGGATAATCCCCATTCCCGCTGGGATAAGCCCCGTTCTGGTGGCGGCTGATTCCTGCTGTGGCGATTCCCATTCCCACCCCACAATCCCGTTCCCACCCCGGCAATCCCCGTTCCCGCTGGGATAATCCCCGTTCCGGCTGGGATAATCCCCGTTCCGGCTGGGACAAGCCCCGTTCCGGCCGGGACAAGCCCCGTTCCGGCTGGGACAAGCCCCGTTCCGGCCGGGACAAGCCCCGTTCCGGCGGCGCGTTGCTGATTGCCGCCGCTGCCGGCAGTGACCTGCTGCAGAACGCGCTGCTGGTGCCGCTCAAGGTGCTCAAGGGCCACGCGCCGGCGCTCGACCTCGGCGTCCTCGACGTCGCCTTCCACCCCCAGCAGCCCTGGCTCTTCTCCGCCGGCGCCGACGGCACCGTGCGCCTCTACACCTGACGCTCCCCGCCGGCATCCGCCGGGATCCGCCGGGATCCGCCGGCGTCCACCGCGATCCACCGGGATCCACCAGCATCCACCAGCGTCCACCGGGATCTACCGGGATCCACCGGCATCCACCGGCGTCCACCGGGATCCACCGGCATCCACCGGCATCCAGTGGGGTCGGAATTCCCGCTCACAGTGTTCAATAAAGGCTTTTTCTGGATACAATCCCGGGCTCTCTGTCTCCTGAATTCCCCAAGGTCCCCATCCCCATTCCCACATTCCCAAGTGTCCCCATCCCATCCCCATTCCCACATCCCCTGGGTGTCCCCATTCCCACATTCCCCAATGTCCCCATTCCCATTCCCACATTCCCAAGTATCCCCATCCCATTCCCACATCCCCCGATGTCCCCATCCCCATTCCCACATTCCCAAGCATCCCAATCCCATTCCCATATTCCCACACCCCCCCGGTATCCCCATTCCCACATTCCCTGGGTGTCCCCATCCCAATCCCATTCCCACATTCCCAAGTATCCCCATTCCCACGTCCCCCGATGTCCCCATCCCCATCCCCATTCCCACATTCCCAAGCATCCCAATCCCATTCCCACATTCCCTACACACAGCATTCCTGGGATCCCCCAGGATCCACTGGGATCAGAATTCCCAGCGCTCAGCAAAGGCTTTTTCTGGATACAATCCCGGCTCTTCGTGTCCTCAATTCCCCAATGTCCCCATTCCCAAATTCCCACATCCCCCAGTGTCCCCAATCCCATTCTCATTCCCAAATTCCCACATCCCTCAGTGTCCCCATCCCAATCCCATCCCCTCATTCCCTACACGCAGCATTCCTGGGATCTGCCGGCATCAGAATTCCCAGGGCTCATGGAAAGCTTTTTTCGGATACAATTCCAGGTTTTTCATGTCCTGAATTCCCAACTCGGCCTTGCTGGGAAGGGGTGGGATCCCAAACCGATCCCGCTGGATGCTCCCAGCGGCATTCCCGGGAGCTTCCCAGGCTTTCCCAGGGATATTCCGGGATATCCAGAGCGACCCCGGGCAGAGGGAAGGGGGTGGGACAGGCAGGGAATGGTGGAAGGATGGAAAATGGGATTCCCTGGATCTGGGATGTCCCAGGAAAGGAGCCCTGGGAGGGAGGAGGACCTGGGAAAGGATCTGGAAAAGGACCTGGAATGGGATCTGGAATGGGACCTGGGAAAGGATCTGGAAAAGGACCTGGAATGGGACCTGGAATAGGATCTGGAAAAGGTTCTGGAATAGGATCTGGAATGGGACCTGGAATGGAATCTGGAATGGGACCTGGAATGGGACCTGGAATGGGATCTGGAATGGGACCTGGAATGGGATCTGGGACAGGGTCTGGAATGGGACCTGGAAAAGGATCTGGAATAGAATCTGGAATGGGACCTGGAATGGGACCTGGAATAGGACTTGGAAAAGGATCTGGAATGGGACCTGGAATGGAATCTGGAATGGGACCTGGAATAGAATCTGGAATAGAACCTGGAATGGGACCTGGAATGGGACCTGGAATAGGACTTGGAAAAGGATCTGGGACAGGACCTGGAATGGGACCTGGAATAGGATTTGGACCAGGATCCCAAAGGAAAAACTGGAAGTGACCCAAACAGAGGATGGGATTCCCTGGATCTGATTTATCCCAGGAAAAGAGGTCAGGGAATGGAGCAGGATCCCAAAGGAAAAGCCAGAGGTGGGACGGAAACGAGGCAGGATCAGCTGGGGAATTCCAAGGTTTTTCCTATGGATGAGAGGCCGGGAAGAACCCCTGGATCATCCCCAGGGAGACACAAGGGGAGTCACCCCCTCCCATCCCCCAAATCCCAAGGAATCCCAGAATTCCAGAGTGGGATCAGGAGCCAAAAGCTTTATTTAAAAACAGGTCTCTGTACAGGGTGGGAATTCTGGGAATGGATCCCAAAACCCACCGGGAAGCAGCAGAGTGGGATTGGGGGGGGGGCTGCCGGGGTGGGAACGGATCCCGGATCCATCGGGAAGCAGCAGCAGCGGGGGGATGTGGATGGGTGGGATCGGGCTCCATCCGGATCCCGGGATGCTCCCACCCAGATCCCATCCCAAATTCCAGCCGTTTTCCCACTTTTTCGCCCCCCGTGGGAAGCAGAGGAAGAAGGTGCAGGAAGACTTTTCCCGTGGAATGGGAGCCCCCCGGGGTATTGCTGAGCGGAGCCGGGAATTCCCAGGAATTCCGGGAATGCCGGGATTCACAGGAGGCGGACGAGGCGTCCCAGGGTCTCGGCCACCTTGATCCGCACGGCCGGAACGGGATCCTTCAGGAGCAGCTTCAGGGCTGGAATTGCACAGCAGGGATGGGGTCGGGATCGGGATCGGGATCAGGATCAGGGTCAGGATTGGGATCGGGATCGGGATCAGGGTCAGGATCAGGATCAGGATCAAGATTAGGACCAGAATCAGGATCAGGCTCAGGATAAGGATCAGGATCAGGGTCAGGGTCAGGATAAGGATCAGGATTGGGATCAGGATCAGGATTGGGATCAGGATCAGGATTGGGATCAGGATCAGAGTCAGGATTAGGATCAGAACCAGAATCGGGATCAGGATCAGGATCAGGGTCAGGGTCAGGGTCAGGGTCAGGATCAGGATTAGGATCAGGGTCAGGATTAGGATCAGAACCAGGATCAGGATCAGGATCAGGGTCAGGGTCAGGATCAGGATCAGGATCAGGATCGGGATCAGGGTCAGGATTGGGATCAGGATCAGGATTGGGGTCAGGATCGGGATCAGGATTAGGATCAGAACCAGGACCAGGATCAGGGTCAGGATTGGGATCAGGGTCAGGATTGGGATCAGAACCAGAATCGGGATCAGGATCAGGGTCAGGATTGGGATTGGGATCAGGGTCAGGATTGGGATCAGGGTTAGGATCAGAACCAGGATCAGGATCAGAGTCAGGGTCAGGGCCAGAATCAGGATCAGGGTCAGGATTGGGATCAGGATCAGGGTCACAATCAGGATCAGGATCAGGATATCAGTCAGGATCAGGATTGGGATCAGGATTGGGATCAGGATCAGGGTCACGATTGGGATCAGGATCAGGATCACAGTCAGGATCAGGATTGGGATCAGGATCAGGATTGGGATCAGGATCAGGATTAGGATCAGGATCAGGATCAGGATTGGGATCAGGATTGGGATCCCCCATCCCAGGATACATCCATGGAAGCCCCAGGAATTCCCAGGGATTCCCACCGTATTCCCATTGCATTCCCACTGCATTCCCACTTTATTCCTGCTGCGTTCCCACTATACCCATCCTAGTCCCACTGTATTCCCACTCCTGCTGCATTCCCATTGGATTCCCGCTGTATTCCCACTGAATTCCCACTGAATTCCCCCTGGATTCATTCCCGGCTCCTGGGAGCCGCTCCAGGTGTTGGGAATGGGGGGATGGGAGTGGGGGACCTTTGGCCAGGACGATCCCATGGGATCCGCTCCCCATCCAGGCCCGGATTCCCAGGATCAAAGGGGCCCCATCCTGGTGCTCCCAGGAACTTCCCAATCCCCAAAACTTTCATCCCGAGCTTTTCATTTCAGTTTTTTGGGATCATCCCATGCCTTTGCTGCTGATTTCAATTTATTTGGGATCAGCCGGAACATCCTGTGCTTTTCATTTCTTCGGGATCATCCCGAGCCGTTCGTTTAAATCCCATTTCATTTCAGTTTTCGCTCTTCCCAAAAAAAAATCCCGGGACAAACAGGGAGGAAGCAGGAGCCGAGCCGGGAACATCCCTCGGCTCATCCTGGATTTTCCTCCCTTTTCATCCCCCTGTTCTCCCACCGGAGCCTTTCCCGGGCAATCCTCAAATCCTGGGTGACCACGGCAATAAAATCCTCAAGCCGCAAAAATTCCCCCGGATCTGGCAAATCCGGCCCCACTGGGATTCCTGGGATTCCTGGGATGGGGGGATTGGGAAGCTCCTGGGAGCACCGGGATGGGGCCCCTTTGATCCCGGAAATCCAGGGCTGGATTGGCAGTGAATCCCATGGGATTCTCCCGGCCAAACCTCCTCCCATCCCCCCATTCCCGACGCCTGGAGCGGCTCCCGGGAGCCAGGAACGCATCCAGGTCTTTTTTCCAAGCTTTTTCCAGTAGCTTGTTTACCCCGGCCTCCGCATCCCTCGGGATTTTCCCTCATTCCTGGGGCATCCCGGGGCCGCTCCGGGGGAATCGGAGCCCCCCCGGATCCTGCTGAATCCCGAGGATTCCTGAGCCAGGCGAATTCCGGCTGCCCGTGGCTCCGAGCGGCCCCGTGCTCCTGGAAGGGCCTCGGAGCCAACGGAAAGAGACTTTTTCCCTTTTTTAGAGTTTTTGCGGCTCCCTTGGAAGGCTCGGGAAGTTTCCGGGCTCGGATCCATCGGATGAGGTCAGCGGTGACAGGGAAAAAATCCCTGAAATCCAGGAAAGTGACTTCACCCCGCTCCCGGCTCCGGTGGATCCAAGGGGAGGGCGGTGAGGGCCCTTCCCGGGAGTTTCGGATCCCTCTGGACACCGCAGGGGCTCCCAGACCCCGGAATTCCGAGCCCGGGGTAGGATCTGCCCGGATCCCCACGGAGAGCGGCTGTCCCGGGAATTCCCCCCATGGAATGACCCCGGTGCTGTCCCCACGCTGATCCCAAAATCCCGACATCCCAAATCCGCACATTCTAGGCTCATCCCGGCCACGTCTCCCCAGGATTTTTTGGGATTTTTTTTTAATTTGGGTTTTTCTGGGGGGGGGGGGGGGGATGTTCCCAGTGCTCCCAGAGCTCCGGAGTTTCCAGAGGGAGCAGGATCCCCTTGGAGCCTCGTCCCTCTGGGAAACCCCAATCCCTGAGATCCCCATCCCATGGGATCGGGCTCCGGATCCGTCGGGAATTTGGGAATTCCCACTCACCGGAGATGAGCTGGTCCAGGTCCACCTGCTGGCCCTGCTCTTCGTCCACGTGGAGCACCAGGAATCCTGAGGGAATTTCGGGATCAGGGATTGGGATGGAGCCCCCCGGGAGCCCCACAGGGAACCAGGGAGGTTGGAAAAGCCCTCGGAATTCCGTGTCCACAACACCACATCCCCAGGGAGGGGAAATCCAGCCGGGAATGGCAGCTCCAGCCCTCAGCCAGCGTTTTTAGGGGGAGAATTCCCTAAAAACTCCAAAATGACCCAAAAAACCCCATCCAAAATTTCCCCAAAACCAACCAAAACCACCCAAAACTCCCCTGGGGCCCCCCAGGAGTGACATCACCCCGTGGTGACAGCGGCCACCACCGTGACCCCAAGAGGTGACAGGACCAGGAACCACCTGGGGACAAGACCGGGGCCACCAGGGACCCCAAAACATCCAAAATTACCACAAAAACACCCCCAAAACAATCACAAAACTCCCCTGGGGCACCCCAGGAGCGACGTCACCCCTTGGTGACAGCGGCCACCACTGTGACCCCAAGAGCTGACAGGACCAGGGACCACCTGGGGACAAGACCGGGGTCACCAGGGACCCCAAAACATCCAAAATTACCCCAAAAACACCCCCAAAATTACCACAAAACCACCCAAAACTCCCCTGGGGCCCCCCAGGAGCGACGTCACCCCGTGGTGACAAAGGCCACCACCGTGACCCCAAGAGCTGACAGGACCAGGGACCACCTGGGGACAAGATTGGGGCCACCAGAGGTGCCAAAACCCCCCAAAACACCTCAAAAGCCCCGAAAATGCCCCGAAGGACCCCAATCTGTCTTTTTTTGAGGCGCAGGGCTGGTGCCACCCCGGGGTGACCGAGGCCACCCCGTCCCCGTCCCTCACCGATGAACATGGGCGCTGCCGCCCGCAGCTCCCGCCAGGGGCTCTTGAAGTAGAAGAGGTTGGTGGAGATGAGGCGGCTCAGCAGCGCCGGGTGGCTGCGCATCTGCGGGGACAGCGGGGACAGAGGGGACAGCGGGGTCAGACGGGACACTGGGGACATTGGGGACATTGGGGGCGTTTGGGACAGAGGGGACAGAGGGGACAGACGGGACAGAGGGGTCAGAGGGGACATTGGGGGTGTTGGGGGCGTTTGGGACAGTGGGGACAGTGGGGACAGACCGGACAGAGGGGACAGAGGGGACAGAGGGGACAGAGGGGACATTGGGGACAGAGGGGACAGAGGGGACAGAGGGGACAGACGGGACAGAGGGGACAGATGGGACAGAGGGGTCAGAGGGGTCAGAGGGGACAGAGGGGACAGACGGGACAGAGGGGTCAGAGGGGACAGAGGGGACAGAGGGGTCAGAGGGGACAGAGGGGACAGACGGGTCAGAGGGGACATTGGGGGTGTTGGGGGCGTTTGGGACAGTGGGGACAGTGGGGACAGACCGGACAGAGGGGACAGAGGGGACATTGGGGACAGAGGGGACAGAGGGGACAGAGGGGACAGAGGGGTCAGAGGGGACAGAGGGGACAGACGGGACAGAGGGGTCAGAGGGGACAGAGGGGACAGAGGGGTCAGAGGGGACAGAGGGGACAGACGGGACAGAGGGGTCAGAGGGGACATTGGGGGTGTTGGGGGCGTTTGGGACAGTGGGGACAGTGGGGACAGCGGGGTCAGACCGGACAGAGGGGACAGAGGGGACAGAGGGGTCAGAGGGGACAGAGGGGACAGAGGGGACAGAGGGGACATTGGGGACATTGGGGGTGTTGGGGGCGTTTGGGACAGAGGGGACAGAGGGGGCATTGGGGACATTGGGGACAGGGGGGTCAGACGGGACGCTGGGGACAGAGGGGTCAGATGGGACATTGGGGACATTGGGGACATTGGGGGCGTTTGGGACATTGGGGACATTGGGGACAGAGGGGACAGATGGGACAGAGGGGACAGAGGGGAGATCGGGGACAGAGGGGACATTGGGGGCGTTTGGGACGTTGGGGACAGCGGGGTCAGAGGGGACAGCGGGGTCAGACGGGACAGAGGGGACATTGGGGACATTGGGGGCGTTGGGGACATTGGGGACAGAGGGGTCAGACGGGACAGAGGGGACATTGGGGACATTGGGGGCGTTGGGGACATTGGGGACAGAGGGGTCAGACGGGACAGAGCGGACATTGGGGACATTGGGGGCGTTGGGGACATTGGGGACAGAGGGGTCAGACGGGACAGAGGGGACATTGGGGACATTGGGGGCGTTGGGGACATTGGGGACAGAGGGGTCAGACGGGACAGAGCGGACATTGGGGACATTGGGGGCATTGGGGACATTGGGGACAGCGGGGTCAGATGGGACATTGGGGACATTGGGGGCGTTTGGGGAATTTGGGACATTGGGGACAGCGGGGTCAGACGGGACATTGGGGACATTGGGGACAGAGGGGGCATTTGGGACGTTGGGGACAGCGGGGTCAGACAGGACAGCGGGGACATTGGGGGCGTTTGGGACGCTGGGGACAGAGGGGGTCAGACGGGACAGAGGGGACATTGGGGGCATTGGGGGCGTTTGGGACATTGGGGACAGTGGGGACAGAGGGGTCAGACGGGACATTGGGGGCGTTTGGGACAGCGGGGACAGAGGGGACATTGGGGACACTGGGGGCGTTTGGGACATTGGGGACAGTGGGGACAGTAGGGTCAGACGGGACATTGGGGACACTGGGGGCATTTGGGACATTGGGGACATGGGGGACGTTGGGGACATTGGGGGATTGGGAACATCGGGAGGGATTTGGGATGTCAGGGATGTTGGGGACATTGGGGACATCAGGGGGATTTGGGATGTCAGGGATGTCAGGGATGTCAGGGATGTTGGGGACATTGGGGGGGATTTGGGATGTCAGGGATGTCAGGGATGTTGGGGGGATTGGGGACATTGGGGGGGATTTGGGATGTCAGGGATGTTGGGGGGATTGGGGACATTGGGGGGGATTTGGGATGTCAGGGATGTTGGGGACATTGGGGACATCAGGGGGATTTGGGATGTCAGGGATGTCAGGGATGTTGGGGACATTGGGGGGGATTTGGGATGTCAGGGATGTCAGGGATGTTGGGGGGATTGGGGACATTGGGGGGGATTTGGGATGTCAGGGATGTTGGGGACATTGGGGGGGATTTGGGATGTCAAGGATGTTGGGGGGGACTGGGGACATCGGGGACACCACTGGGGACATCGGGGATATTTGGGATATTTGGGATATTTGGGGACATCAGGGCATTGGGGATATGGGGACACTCGGGACGTGGGGGAGCTGCGGACACTCCGGACACTCCGGACACGCAGGGAAATGGGAGCCCCCGGAGTCCCCTCGGTGTTCCCATTCCCACATTCCCAATTATCCCCAATCCCACATTCCCACATCCTCATATCCCAATCCCAATTCCCACTTTTCCACATCCCCCAATGTCCCAATCCCATTCCCATTCCCAATCCCGATCCCATTCCCAATCCCGATCCCAATCTTGCTCCTAGTGTCCCAATCCCGATCCCATTCCCATTCCCAATCCCATTCAATACCAATCCCAATCCTGATCCCAATCCAGATCCCAATCCAGATACCAATCCCAATCCCCTATTCCCAATCCTGATCCTGATCCCGCTCCCAATGTCCCATTCCCAATCCCTCTCCCAGTGTCCCATTCCCACTCCCGCTCCCAATGTCCCAATCCCAATGTCCCCATCCCAATCCCAATCTCAATCCCAATGTCCCATTCCCGCTCCCAATGTCCCGTTCCCAATCCCAATGTTCCATTCCTGATTCTGTTCCCAATGTCCCAATCCCTCTCCCAATGTCCCATTCCCGCTCCCAATGTCCCATTCCCACTCCCAATCTCCCAATCCCAATCCCAATGTCCCAATCCCTCTCCCAATGCCCCATTCCCAATCCCAATGTCCCCCTCCTCATCCCAATCCCAATGTCCCATTCCCACTCCCATTGTCCTATTCCCGCTCCCAATGTCCCATTCCCAATCCTAATGTCCCCATCCCAATCCCAATATCCCATTCCCGCTCCCAATGTCCCATTCCCAATGTCCCATTCCCACCGTCCCATTCCCGATCCCGCTCCCAATGTCCCATTCCCAATGTCCCATTCCCACCGTCCCATTCCCATTCCCGCTCCCAATGTCCCATTCCCAATGTCCCATTCCCAATGTCCCATTCCCACTGTCCCATTCCCATTCCCGATCCCGCTCCCAATGTCCCATTCCCAATGTCCCATTCCCAATGTCCCATTCCCAATGTCCCATTCCCAATGTCCCATTCCCGCTCCCAATGCCCCATTCCCATTCCCGATCCCGCTCCCAATGTCCCATTCCCAATGTCCCATTCCCGCCGCCCCATTCCCAATCCCGCTCCCAATGTCCCATTCCCAATGTCCCATTCCCACTGTCCCATTCCCAATCCCGCTCTCTTCCCATTCCCAATGTCCCATTCCCAATGTCCCATTCCCGATCCTGCTCCCAATGTCCCATTCCCACTGTCCCATTCCCAATGTCCCATTCCCAATGTCCCATTCCCACCGTCCCATTCCCGATCCCGCTCCCAATGTCCCATTCCCAATGTCCCATTCCCAATGTCCCATTCCCGATCCCGCTCCCAATGTCCCATTCCCAATGTCCCATTCCCAATGTCCCATTCCCACTGTCCCATTCCCAATCCCGCTCTCTTCCCATTCCCAATGTCCCATTCCCACCGTCCCATTCCCGATCCCGCTCCCAATGTCCCATTCCCAATGTCCCATTCCCACCGTCCCATTCCCATTCCCGCTCCCAATGCCCCATTCCCATTCCCGATCCCGCTCCCAATGTCCCATTCCCAATGTCCCATTCTCAATGTCCCATTCCCGCCGCCCCATTCCCGCCACCCCATTCCCGCTCCCGCTCCCTTCCCACGCCCGTCCCGCACCAGGAACTTGCAGACGTCGTTGATGAACTCCCCGTAGTGCAGCCCCCGCTCTTCCCGCAGGTGATTCCCGAACATTTCCCGGAGCCCCTCGCAGCCCAGGCCAGGCCCGCACATCCGCAGCGCGAACTTGCAGGCCTGGAAAAACCGGGAATTCCGGGGGCGCTGGTGGGCGCGGGGGCAATTCCCGGCATTCCCGGGATTCGCCGGCAGCGGGGACGGGGCCCGACCTTGACGACGTCGGGGCAGGGATCCTGCAGGTGCAGCAGGAGCGTCACCAGCCCGTTCAGGACCTGCTCCGAGAAAACCTCGGAGTCGGCGCGGCTGAAGCGGGACAGGTTCCCGAAGAGGACGATGGAGGAGCGCCGCAGATCCGGCTGCTCCTGGGAAAAGGCGGGAAAGCGGCGTCAGCGGGAGCGAATCCCAGCCGGCGAGCCCAAAATCTCCAGCCTGAGATCCCAAAATCCCCAGCCTGAGATCCCAAAATCCCCATCTTGTGATCCCAGAATCCCCAGCCTGAGATCCCAAAATCCCCAGCCTGAGATCCCAGAATCCCCAGCCTGAGATCCCAAAATCCCCATCTTGTGATCCCAAAATCCCCAGCCTGAGATCCCAGAATCCCCATCTTGTGATCCCAAAATCCGCACCATTCCCATCCCACTTTTCCCACCACTGCCATCCCACTTTTCCCATTTTTCCCACCATTCCCATCCTGCTGTTCCCACCATTCCCATCCCATTATTCCCACCATTCCCACCATTCCCATCCCACTTTTCCCACCATTCCCATCCCATTTTTCCCACTTTTCCCACCATTCCCACCATTCCCATCCCATTATTCCCGCCATTCCCATCCCATTATTCCCGCCATTCCCATCCCATTTTTCCCACCATTCCCATCCCATTTTTCCCACCATCCCCACCCCCCTGTTCCCACCATCCCCATTGTCCCATGCCCAGGGGACGATCCCGGTGGGACAATTCCAGGGGGACAATTCCAGTGGGATGATCCCAGTGGGACAATTCCAATGGGAAAATCCCGGTGGGACAATCCCAATGGGACAATTCCAATGGGATGATCCCAGTGGGACAATCCCGGTGGGACAATTCCAATGGCACGATTCCAATGGGATGATCCCGGTGGGACAATTCCGGTGGGACAATTCCAATGGCACGATTCCAATGGGATGATCCCGGTGGGACAATTCCGGTGGGACAATTCCAACGGGACAACCCCAGTGGCACCATGAGCTCGGCACAGGAGCATGGATGAACATCCAGGAGGAATCCCAGGACGAGGGAGAGACTTGGGAACAGAAAATCCCACGGGATGGACCCCTGGCCCAACTCCCAACTCCGGGAATTCCCGGGATGGCTCCTTACGCTGTCGAAGAAGGGCCGGATGCGGATGGCGATGTGCAGCAGCATGGATTGCACATCCCGCTCTTCCAGGTGGTCCAGGAGCTTGGAGAGGCTGGACATGGCCTCCAGGGCCACCAGATTGTTGGGATCGTCCTTGTCGTCCATGCCGTTGACCATGGAGGCCAGCAGCTGCGAGCCGTGCCTCCGGATCTGCCGGAAAAGCGGGATCACGGCCGGGAAAAGGGACGTGGACCCCCCCAGGGAGGGAGCTGGGGGGGGGCTGATCCCGGAGAAAAGCGGGATTGAAGGGATCCCAGGAGGGATCCAGCGGGGAGGGAAGTTGTGCCAGGGGAGGTTTAGGTGGGATTTTTGGGAATGTTCCCCCTGGGAAGTGCTGGAATTGGTGGGAAAGGGGGGAAAAAAGGGAAATCTCGGAGCCCCTTGCAGGGCCTTTTCCAGGGGTTTTGGGGATGGGAAAAAGGGAATGGGGAATTCCCGGGAGAAAAGTGGGATTGAAGGGATCCAGGGGGGATCCAGGGCGGGATCTGCTGGCAGGGAACAGGGACAGGAGCAGAGGGAACGGCCTCGGGCTGGGATTTTCGGGAATATCCCCCTGGAATTGCGGGCAAACGGGGATGGGCGGCCTCGGGAAGCAGGGCAGGGACTGAGGCCGGGGATTCCCGGGAAAAGCTGGGAAAAGGGGCCGATCCCAGCTGGAAAAGGGGCCGATCCCAGCTGGAATTCCGGCGGCTCCGAGGCGCTGGGAAATGCTCCCGGGGATCCCTGGAATGTGGGGCTGGGGAGAATCCCCCTCCCCCACCCCCTGGGAAAGGCTCCGGGATTGCCGGGAATGGCTCCGGAGAAATTCCCAGCAGCAGCTGAAGCATTTTTAGGATTCGGAGCCTCCCAGCGCATCCCAGTCCCAGGAGCTTCCTCCCCATCCCACAGAACCTCATCCCAATGTTTTTGGGGGAATTCCAACATCCACCCAGCCCTTCCCTGCGGAAGCGGGAATTCATTCCCTGCGTCCTGCCCCTCCAGATCCCGGATCCCTGGGAGCTGCTCCCACCTTTTCCGGGCATCCCGAGGCGACATTCCCGAGCCCCCGGAGCGCCAGGATCCGCACCAGGAGGCAGGAATCCTTTTCCAGAGCCGTCAGTGCATCCAGGAGCGGCTCCAGCAGGATCAGGTCGTTCACCACGTTGTGGTTGAGAAGCTGGAGAAGGGAGAAAAAACCTCGGGATACACTGGGAAAAACCCCCGGATCCAGGAGGGAGGAGCCGGAATTCCCGGGAAGAGCCGCGGTTGGAGCCGCTCTGGGATAATCCAGGGCGAATTCCCAGGTGGGATGCGGGGATTGGGAAAAGTTGGGAATTTGGGAAGGAGTGATGGAGAGCTTGGGATGTGGCGGCCACCCTACGGATCCGATGCTCCGGTCCCATCCCGATCCTCCTTTCCCATCTATCCCCTCCATGCCGAGCCTGGACTTTCCCCTCATCCCCCGGATCTGCTGGAATTCTCTTTTCCTTGCCCTCAGCTCCCGTTGGAATTTTCCAACCTCCGGGATCCAATTGCGCTCCAGATTCCGGGATGGGCTCCAAGCAGGGCCCGGAATTGGGAATTTGGGATGGGGATTTTGGTGGGGATGGAGCTCGGAGCTGCTCCGTGGAAACGGATCCGATGGATGCGGGGTTGGGAATGGGATGGAGTCACTTCATTCCTTGGGATGGGATGGGATGGGGTGGGATGGGATGGGACGGGACGGGATGGGATGGGACGGGATGGGACGGGACGGGACGGGACGGGACGGGACGGGATGGGATGGGATGGGATGGGATGGGATGGGATGGGATGGGATGGGATGGGATGGGATGGGATGGGATGGAGCTGGGAAAAGGTGGAGTCAAAAATGGAGGGAAGGATGGATGGATGGATCCATGGATGGAGGGATGGATCCATGGAGGGATGGATCCATGGATGGAGAGATGGATGGAGGGATGGATCCATGGATGGAGAAATGGATGGATGGATGGATGGATGGATGGATGGATGGATGGATGGATGGATGGATGAGTGGATCCATGGATGATGGATCCATGGATGGAGGGGTGGATCCATGGATGATGGATCCATGGATGGAGGGGTGGATCCATGGATGATGGATCCATGGATGGAGGGATGGATGGATGGAAGGATGTATCCATGGATGGAGGCATGGATGGAGGCATGGATCCATGGATGGAGAGATCAATGGATCCATGGATGGAGGGATCAATGGATCCATGGATGGATGGATGGATGGATGGAGGGATGGATCCATGGATGGAGGGATGGATGGATGGAGGGATGGATCCATGGATGGAGGGATGGATGGATGGATGGATCCATGGGTGGATGAGTGGATCCATGGATGATGGATCCATGGATGGAGGGGTGGATCCATGGATGATGGATCCATGGATGGATGGATAGAGGGATGAATCCATGGATGGATGGGTGGATCCATGGATGATGGATCCATGGATGGAGGGATGGATGGATGGAAGGATGTATCCATGGATGGATCCATGGATGGAGGCATGGATCCATGGATGGAGGGATCAATGGACCCATGGATGGAGGGATGGATCCATGGATGGAGAGATCAATGGATCCATGGATGGATGGATGGATGGATGGAACCATGGATGGATGAACAGCTGGATATTCCCCGTTTTTCCGCCTCACCTCGGCCAGGAACGCGGTGCTCGTGACCCTCTGGCACTCGAAGACGCTTCCCAGGACCGGGATGAGGCTCCGGACGATCGGCGGGAGCCGGGGCCCGCAGAGCCGAGCCATCGCCCTGGGTGGGAACGGCACTCGGAATCCCAGGAATCCCGGGAATCCCAGGAATTCCTGCACCCAGGCAGGACAACGCCCGGCGTGGAAACCGGGATTGATCCACAGAGAAGGATCTGGAGCATCCCGGACACCCCGTCCGGGTTTTCTTTGGGATGAGTCCCTCCGGAATGTTTGGGAGGTTCCCTAAGGCCGGAAAATCCCAATCCCAAGCCAGGGGTTATTCCCGGATGATCCGGGATGGGGTCTTGCCACCTCCAGCACCGGGAATTTCCCGGGAATGACGGGATGGGATGTGCTGGCATCGTCCAGGAATCCCAGGGATGCAGCAGCGGGAAAAGGGAGAAGTTTTCCATGGGGTCCTTTGGGTGTTGATCCCATGGAAGGGGGAACAGGGAAGGGAAGGAGCCCAGCCATGGGAATGACGGGAAACGGGATCGGAGACAGCGGGAATCCCATATTGGGAATTCCAGAGTGGGATCAGTGGCACTGGGAATTCCACTGTGGGATCAGTGGTACTGGGAATTCCATATTGGGATCAATGGCACTGGGAATTCCACTGTGGGATCAATGGTATTGGAATTCTATACTGGGATCAATGGCACTGGGAATTCCATATTGGGATCAAAGTCACTGGAATTCCACAGCGGGATCAGTGGCACTGGGAATTCCATATTGGGATCAATGGCACCGGAAATTCCATACTGGGATCAATGGCATCGGGAATTCCATATTGGGATCAGTGGCACTGGGAATTCCATATTGGGATCAATGGCACTGGAATTCCACAGTGGGATCAATGGCACTGGGAATTCCATACTGGGATCAATGGGAATTCCACACTGGGATCAATGGCATTGGAATTCCATACTGGGATCAATGGGAATTCCATACTGGGATCAATGGCACTGGGAATTCCACAGTGGGATCAATGGGAATTCCAGAGTGGGATCAATGGCATTGGAATTCCATACCGGGATCAATGGGAATTCCACACTGGGATCAATGGCACTGGGAATTCCAGAGTGGGATCAGTGGCACTGGAATTCCACACTGGGATCAGTGGCACTGGGAATTCTGCAGTGGGATCAATGGTACTGGGACTTCCATATTGGGATCAATGGCACTCGGAATTCCATACTGGGACTGGGGACAACAGGAACTCCACACTGGGATCAGTGGCACTGGGAATTCCAGAGTGGGATCAATGGCATTGGAATTCCATACTGGGATCAGTGGCACTGGAATTCCATATTTTGATCAATGGTACTGGGAATTCCAGACTGGGATCAATGGCACTGGGAATTCCAGAGTGGGATCGATGGCACTGGGAATTCCATACTGGGATCGGGGACATTGGGAATCCCGAAGCGGGACCAGTGGCACTGGGAATCCCACACTGGGATTGGGGACAACGGGAATTCCACACTGGGATTGACAACACCGGGACCAGCATCCAGCTCCAGCTGCATTCCCGGGAGCAGGACGATCCCACCCCATCCAAAAATCCCGGAATTCCCCTAAATCCCATCCAGCTCCGCTTCCCACCCCCCGGAATTCCCTACCCGGCCAGGAGGGCGATTCCGTCGTGGTGCCGCTCAGGAATTCCCATCAATTCCCAGCCTCCGGCATTTCCCACATCCCGGACGACGTCGTCGTTCCCGGCGCGCTCCAGCATCGCCTTCAGCGTCTCCACAGCGCAGCTGGAAAAGGGAATGGGATTGGGATGGGGTTTGGGATTGGATCCGGGATCGGGGATTGAGTTTGGAACTGGATTCAGGATTGGATCTGGGATCGGGGATTGGGTTTGGGATTGGATTCAGGATTGGATCTGGGACTGGGTTTGGGATTGGATTCAGGATTGGATCTCGGATCTGGGATTGAGTTTGGGATTGGGTTTGGGATTGGATTGAGGATTGGATCTGGGATCTGGGATTGAGTTCGGGATTGAGTTTGGGATTGGATCTGGGACTGGGTTTGGGATTGGGTTTGGGATTGGGTTTGGAATTGGATCCAGGATCTGGGATTGAATTTGGGATTGGGTTTGGGATTGGATTCAGGATTGGATCTGGGATTGGGATTGGGTTTGGGATTGGATCGGGAACTGGGACTGAGTTTGGGATTGGGTTTGGGATTGGGATTGGGTTTGGGATTGGATCTGGGCCTGGTTTTGGGATTGGATTTGGATCCGGGATTGGATTTGGGATTGGAACCGGAATTGGATCTAGGATTGGATTCAGGATTGGATCTGGGACTGGGTTTGAGATTGAGTTTGGGACTGGGTTTGGGATTAAATTTGGATCCGGGATTGGATTCTGGATTGGATTTGGGATTGGAGCCGGAATTGGATCTGGGATGGGATTCAGGATTGGATTCTGGATTGGATACGGGATTGGATTCTGGATTGGAACCGGAATTGGATCCGGGATGGGATTCAGGATTGGATCTGGAATTGGGTTTGAGATTGAGTTTGGGACTGGGTTTGGGACTGGGTTTGGGACTGGATTTGGGATTGGATCTGGGATTGGATCCGGGATTGGATCCAGCTCCATCTGGGATGTCCCGAGGGAATCCCGTGCCCGGGGAATGCCGGAGCGATCCCAGCTCCTTCCCAGCGCGCCGGCAACGGGAACCAAGACAAAAAACTGGGAAGGGAAAAACTCAGGAGCTACTTGAAGGAATTTGTTTTTCATGGAATGAGCGTTTTATGGGGCTGGGATCGCTCTGCCGCGGAGCAACATCTGGAAAAGATCCGTTATCCCGTCAAAACACCGGGAAGAGCAGCCAGGGATAAATCCCGGCTGTCGGAGCGGGGATCCCACACACGAAGGAAATCTGGGATTCGGGATCGGCCTTTGGAGCTGCTGCCCCAGATATTCCCACTGGGATTTGTTCCCTTTCCCCGGGGAGCCTCTGGAATTTGGGGGGGTGGGAGAATCCCAAGGATTCCAGCAGGGGCAGGGACACCCAGGGATGCCTCTGGAATGCTGGAAATTTGGGAATAACGATGGAAAATTGATCCCAAACATGGGAAGCGCCCTGAAAAACCTTCCCGGGCCTCTGGAGAATCCTCGGATTCACGGCTGGCCGGGATGGGATGATCCCAGAGGTTTTCCAACCTCTGCCATTCCGTGATTCCCTAAGAACCAAAGGATCCAGGAACCCGCTGGAAAAACCCAAGGAATGGGAAAGGAGTCGAGGAAGAGCCCCAAAGCTGAATTCCTGATGGAAAATTCCCGGAGTTTTCCCAAAAAATCCCCCAGAGGAGCTGGGAAGATCCCGGCGGAGCTTTCCCTGCCGTGGAAGGATGGCCAAGGGAAAAGCAGGACAAGGAATGGGAACTGCGAAATTCCGGGGGGAAAAAAAAACCCCGGAGCGCCCGAGAGGCCTCGGAGCATCCCGGGAGCCTCCGGGGCTTTCCCGGGATTCATTAAGGACTAATTAGGGAAAGCTCGGGATGCAGCCGCCTGCTGGGGACGGGAAATCCTGGAATCCGGGAATGGGGTGGGATAGGTGGGATTTCGGGATGATCCCATTGCCACAGGGCAGCTCCCGCTATCCCGGGATGCTCCAGCCCGGCCTGGGACAATTCCAGGGATGGGGCATCCATTGTTTCCCTGGAATTCACACCCTCACTCCTCCTTTTTTTTTTGGGAATCTGCTCCAATGATCCCGACCCCGCTCTGGAGGCTCCATCCCATTCCTGCTTCCCAACTTCCCAATCCCAACGTCGCATCCCAAGCCTTGGTTTCCATCCCATCCCATCCCATGGATCCCATCCCATCCCATCCCATCCCATCCCATCCCATCCCATCCCATCCCATCCCATTATCCCAGAATCCCATCCCATCCCATGGATCCCATCCCATCCTATAGATCCCGGAAATCCCATCCCATCCCATCATCCCATCCCATTATCCCAGAAATCCCATCCCATTCCCATTCCCATCCCATCCCATCCTATAAATCCCAGAAATCCCATCCCATCATCCCATTATCCCAGAAATTCCATCCCATCCCATTCTATAAGGCCCATAAATCCCAGAAATCCCATAAAACCCATTAATCCTATCCCATCCCATGGATCCCATCCAATAAATCCCATCCCATCCCATTGCCATCCCATTCCATTCCATCCCATAAATCCCATCCCATTCCATCCCAGAAATCCTATCCCATTATCCAAGAAATCCCATCCCATCAATCCCATCCCATCCCTGTCTCATTTCCATCCCATCCTATAAATCCCACAAATCCCATCAATCCCATCCCATCCCATCCCATCCCATCCCATCAATCCCATCAATCCCATCCCATCCCATCCCATCCCATCCCATCCCATCCCATCCCATCCCATCCCATCCCATCCCATCCCATCCCATCCCAATCCCATCCCAATCCCATCCCATCAATCCCATCAATCCCATCCCAATCCCATCAATCCCATCAATCCCATCAATCCCATCCCATCCCAACCCCACCCATCCCATTCTCCCACCCTTCCCCCCACCCCCACCCCCCCTTTTCCCAAGGAATTCCCTCCCTTTCCCCGGCACCTGCAGGGCTGGAGGCTGCGCGGGGCCGAGCCGAGCTGGCTCCGCTTTTCCCGGCCCTGCAGGAATTTCGGGAGCTGGACCCCCACGGAGCAGCCGAGGCGCAGCAGGAGGCTCTGGAAAAGGTTCGGGAATCGCTCCAGGACCGCGGCCGCCGCCTCCGGCACAGACATGAGCTCATCCAGGGCGCACGTGGCCTGCGAAGGCAGCGGGAATTGCGGGAATCTCCCGGGAAAAGAGAGCTCGGAAAAGGCCTTTTTCCGCTCCTTCCGCCCGCTGCCGGCTCCCGGAGTTTAACCCCTGCCGCCACTTCCAGGGATTTGGGGTTTTCCTGAGCGGGGCTTTAGGGTCGGGGAAGGAGGTGGGTTCTGGGTGCGGAGGGGCTCCAGGGGGGAATTACCCGGGATAAACTGGGGGGGAGGGGGGGGGTTGTACCCTGATTCCTGGGAATTGTGCCCTGATTCCTGGGAATTGATCCTTGATTCCTGGGAATTGTGCCCTGATTCCTGGGAATTGTGCCCTGATTCCTGGGAATTGATCCTTGATTCCTGGGAATTGATCCCTGATTCTTGGGAATTGTGCCCTGATTCCTGGGAATTGATCCCTGATTCCTGAGGGTTTCCAGACCCCGAACCCGAAGTGTGGGGTGGGAATTGATCCCTGATTCCTGGGAATTGTTCCCTGATTCCTGGGAATTGATCCCCGATTCCTTGGAATTGTGCTCTGATTCCTGGGAATTGATCCCCGATTCCTGAGGGTTTCCAGACCCCAAACCCAAAGCGTGGGGTGGGAATTGCTCCCTGATTCCTTGGAATTGATCCCTGATTCCTTGGAATTGTTCCCTGATTCCTGGGAATTGTTCCTTGATTCCTTGGAATTGATCCCTGATTCCTGGGAATTGATCCCTGATTCCTTGCAATTGATCCCTGATTCCTGGGAATTGTTCCTTGATTCCTGGGAATTGATCCCTGATTCCTGGGAATTGTGCCCTGATTCCTGGGAATTGATCCCCGATTCCTGAGGGTTTCCAGACCCCAAACCCAAAGCGTGGGGTGGGAATTGTTCCCTGATTCCTTGGAATTGTTCCCTGATTCCCTGGGAATTGCTCCCTGATTCCTTGGAATTGATCCCTGATTCCTTGGAATTGTTCCTTGATTCCTGGGAATTGTTCCTTGATTCCTTGGAATTGATCCCTGATTCCTGGGAATTGATCCCTGATTCCTTGCAATTGATCCCTGATTCCTGGGAATTGTTCCTTGATTCCTGGGAATTGATCCCTGATTCCTGGGAATTGTGCCCTGATTCCTGGGAATTGATCCCCGATTCCTGAGGGTTTCCAGACCCCAAACCCAAAGCGTGGGGTGGGAATTGTTCCCTGATTCCTTGGAATTGTTCCCTGATTCCCTGGGAATTGTTCCCTGATTCCCGATGGATTCTGGGCCCCAAACCCGAAGTGTGGGGTGGGAATTGTTCCCTGATTCCTGGGAATTGTTCCCTGATTCCCTGAGAATTGTTCCCTGATTCCTTGGAATTGATCCCTGATTCCTTGGAATTGTTCCCTGATTCCTGGGAATTGTTCCCTGATTCCCTGGGAATTATTCCCTGATTCCCGATGGACTCCGGACCCCAAACCCAAAGTCTGGGGTGGGAATTGCTCTCTCATTCCTTGGGAATTATTCCCTGGGAATTATTCCCTGATTCCTGATGGATTCCCAAGCTGGAGCGACCCGGGATAAATACGGGACACGTGGGGTGGGAATTGCTCCCAGAGGATCCCGAGGAGGAGGAAAAGGGAATTTTCCCAGCTCTTTTCCAGCTTGGGAAGCTTCCAAATGGGCTCTTTTTGGGTTTGTTTTTTTTTGGGAATGGCTTAAGTGCAAACATCCCTCGGGAACGGATCCCTGGGAATGATTTTTCCACCCGGGAATATTTTTTCCCACTTGGGAAGCTCTTCCCACCTGGAGGCTCTTCCCAGATATCCAAGGACAACTCTCCCAGATCCAAAGGGGTCCCGACTGAAGGGGACCCCGGGATTGCGGGAATTCCGCGGGAATTCCGCGGGAATTCCGTGGGATACTCACGGCCAGGGGCAGGGGGGTGGCCACGCGCTCGGAGCCGCTTCCCAGCAGGAAGGATTTGCTCTCCTTGTAGGGAATCTCCCGGCTCAGCGTCTCCAGGAGCTGCTCCAGGATTTGGGAAGTCAGGGAAGGCTCCGTGCCCAGCGCCCTCCACATGGCGCAGGTGTGGCTGCGGGAAAAGGACGGGATTTGGGGCATTTGTGGGATTTAGGGAATGGCACGGCCGGGATGGAGGCAAAAGGAGCGCCGGGAAAGGTGAGCAGAGAGGGAAGAAATCCCGGGAAAAAGGGGGAGCGGAGGGGCTTGGGAGAACGGCCGGATCCCAGCCTGGGTATCCCAAAATCCGATGGATGCGCCGGGAGCGCCGCCTGGAGGAGGAGGAGGAGGAGGAGGAGGAGCGCGCTCAGGAGCTCCGGGAAAAGCGGCTGCTCCCGAAGCAGAATTCCCGATTTTCCAGTGGGAAACACCTGGAAAAATCCCCCCAAAATTCGGCTCCCAAAGGGAATCAGGAGTTCCGGGAAAAGCGGCTGCTCCCAAAGCAAAATTCCTGATTTTCCAGCGGGAAACACCTGGAAAAATCCCCAAAATTCAGCATCCAGAGGAAATCTGGAGCTCTGGGAAAAATGGCTTATTCCGAAGGAAAATTCCCAATTTTCCACCTGAAAAAATCCCCAAAATTCATCCCCCAAAGGGAATCCCAAACCAAAATTCCCAATTTTTCACCTGGAAAAAATCCCCAAAACTCATCTCCCTAACGGAATCCAGACCTCTGGAAAAAAAACACCTCCTCCCAAACCAAAATTCCCAATTTCCCACTTGGAAAAACTCCCCCAAATTCATCTCCTGAGGGAAAAACCACCTCCTCCCAAACCAAAATTCCCAATTTTTCACCTGCAAAAATCCCCAAAACTCATCCCCCAGAGGGAATCCCAAACCAAAATTCCCAATTTTCCACCTGGAAAAAATCCCCAAAATTCATCTCCTGAATGGAAATACTGACCTCTGTCAAAACCACCTCCTCCCAAACCAAAATTCCCAATTTTCCACCTGGAAAAAAAATCCCCCAAAACCCATCCCCCAAACGGAATCCCAAACCAAAACTCCCGATTTTCCACCTGGAAAAAAAATCCCCCAAACCCATCCCCCAAAGTGAATCCCGAGCCAGAATTCCCAACTTTGCCCTGCTCCGTCGGGAGCTCCGGACCTGTCGAAGGGCAGGGCGGTGCCCAGGAGGCCGCGCAGGACGGCGCCCGGGTGCTGCAGCGCCAGGACCAGCACGGATTGCTGCAGCCCCCGGCGCAGCTCCCGCGGCCGCAGCTCCCGCAGCCGCCCGTGGATCGCCGCCAGCAGCTCGGGAACCTGCGGGAATGAGGCGGGAACAGCGGGATTTGGGATGCGGGGGTTGGGATTGAGGGGGGGCTTTGGGATGGGTGGGGTGGGTGGGGGTGGGGAAGTGCTTGGGGAGGGTTGGGGGGTTATTTCTAATCCCGTTCCAGTAAATCCCATAAATCCCGTAAGTCCCGTAAATCCTGTAAATCCTGTAAATCCCATAAATCCCATTCCCAATCCCATCCCAATCTCATAAACCCTGTAAATCCCATAAATCCCATAAATCCCGTAAATCCCATAAATCCAGTAAATCCTGCAAATCCCATAAATCCTGTAAATCCCATAAATCCCATTCCCATTCCCAATCCCATCCCAATCTCATAAACCCTGTAAATCCCATAAAGCCCATAAATCCTGTAAATCCCATAAATCCAATTTCCTTTCCCATCCTATAAATCCCATAAATCCCATAAATCCCGTAAATCCCATAAATCCGATTTCCATTCCAATCCTATAAATCCCATAAATCCCATAAATCCCGTAAATCCCATAAATCCCGTAAGTCCCATAAATCCTGTAAATCCCATAAATCCCATTCCCATTCCCAATCCCATCCCAGTCTCATAAATCCCATAAATCCCGTAAATCCCATAAATACTGTAAATCCCTAAAGTCCCATAAATCCCATAAATCCTGTAAGTCCCATAAACCCTGTAAATCCCATAAATCCCATTCCCATTCCCAATCCCATCCCAGTCTCATAAATCCCATAAATCCCGTAAATCCCATAAATACTGTAAATCCCATAAATCCCGTAAATCCCATAAATCCCATAAATCCCATAAATCCCGTAACTCCCATAAATCCCGTAAATCCCATAAATCCCATAAATCCCATAAATCCCGTCACTCCCATAAATCCTGTAAATCCCATAAATCCCATTCCCATTCCCAATCCCATCCCAGTCTCATAAATCCCATAAATCCCGTAAATCCCATAAATCCCATAAATCCCATTCCTATCCTATTCCCAATCCCATCCCAGTCTCATAAATCCCATAAATCCCATAAATCCCATAAATCCCGTAAATCCCGTAAATCCCATAAATTCCATAAATCCCGTCACTCCCATAAATCCTGTAAATCCCATAAATCCCATAAATCCCATAAATCCCGTCACTCCCATAAATCCTGTAAATCCCATAAATCCCATTCCCATTCCCAATGCCAGTCTCATAAATCTCTTAAATCCCATAAATCCCATTCCCAATCCCAATCCCATTCCCATTCCCATAAATCCCATTCCAATCCCATAAATGCCACTCCCATTCCCAATTCCCATCCCATTCCCATCTCATCCCAATCCCAATCCCAATCCCAATCCCAATCCCAATCCCAATCCCAATCCCATTCCCATCCCAATCCCATTCCCATCCCATTCCAATCCCATAAATCCCATAAATCCCATTCCAATCCCATCCCATTCCCCTTCCCGTTCCCATCCCATCCCATCCCAATCCCATAAATCCTATTCCCATCCCATTCCCATCCCATTCCCACTCCCAATCCCAATCCCATAAATCCCAACCCCATTCCCATCCCAATCCTATAGATCCCATAAATCCCACAAATGGAATTCTTGGGATTTTTTTTGGAACTTTACGGCATTTGGGGAGGGATTTTTGGGGATTTTCTTTTTGGAATCTTACAACATTTTGTAGGGGATTTTTGGGATTTTTTGGGGAATTTCATGACATTTTGGGTGGGGATTTGGGGATTTTTTGGGAATTTTATGGGATTTCAGGCCGATTTTAGGCACTTTGGGGACATTTTGGGGTAGGAGCGATCCCAGGGGGGAAACCTGGGAATGCGCCGCCGGAAAAGGCGAATTCCAGGCGATCCCAGAACCGTTCCCCGGGAATCTTCCCGGGAGACCCAGAGACCCCAAGGAATTCCCAACCCCATTTCCAAATCCCAAGGAATTCCCACCCCTTTCCCACATCCCAAAGAATTCCCACCCCATTTCCCAAATCCCAAGGAATTCCCACCCCCATTTCCAAATCCCAAGGAATTCCCAACTCATTCCCCACATCCCAAAGAATTCCAACCCCTTTCCCAAAGAATTCCCAATCCTTTCCCACATCCCAAAGAATTCCCAGCCCATTTCCCAAATCCCGAGGAATTCCCAACCCCATTTCCAAATCTCAAGGAATTCCCACCCCATTCCCACATCCCAAGGAATTCCTGAGCCCTTTCCCATATCCCGAGGAATTCCCAACCCCTTTCCCAAGGAATTCCCAATCCTTTCCAACATCCCAAAGAATTCCCACCCCATTTCCCAAATCCTGAAGAATTCCCAACCCCTTTCCACATCCCAAGGAATTCCCAACCCCTTTCCACATCCAAAGGAATTCCTGACCCGTTTCCCACATCCCAAGGAATTCCCAATCCTTTCCCCAGATCCTAAGGAATTCCCACCCCAAGGAATTCCCAAATCCCAAGGAATTCCCACCCCCATTTCCAAATCCCAAGGAATTCCCAACTCATTCCTCACATCCCAAAGAATTCCAACCCCTTTCCCAAAGAATTCCCAATCCTTTCCCACATCCCAAGGAATTCCCAGCCCATTTCCCAAATCCCAAGGAATTCCCACCCCCATTTCCAAATCCCAAGGAATTCCCAATTCATTCCCCACACCCCAAGGAATTCCCAATCCTTTCCCACATCCCAAGGAATTCCCCAACCCCATTTCCCACATCCCAAGGAATTCCCAACCCCTTTCCCAAGGAATTCCCGATTCCTTCCCCACACCCCAAGGAATTCCCGAGCCCTCCGGATTCGGGACCTTTTCCCCGCAGGATTCCGCCGCGTTCCCGCAGCAGGGAGTTGATGATGACGGAGGCGGCGCGGGAACAATTCCCGTCGGGATCTTCCAGGCCCTCGAAGAGCGCCAGGAGGAGGCCGAGGAGCTGCTCCGGAGGGATCCGCGTCCCGATGGCCTGCGGGGGGAGGGGAGGGCGCCGGGATCAGGCTGGGATCAGGCCGGGATGAGGCCGGGAATGCCGGGATGAGGTCAGGATGAGGCCGGGATGAGGTTGGGATGAGGTCGGGATGAGGTTGGGATGAGGCCGGGATGAGGTTGGGATGGGGTTGGGATGAGGTTGGGATGGGGTTGGGATGAGGTCGGGGATGAGGTTGGGATGAGGCCGGGATGAGGTTGGGATGGGGTTGGGATGAGGTTGGGATGAGGTCGGGATGGGGTTGGGATGGGGTTGGGATGAGGTTGGGATGGGGTTGGGATGAGGTTGGGATGAGGTTGGGATGGGGTTGGGATGGGGTTGGGATGAGGTCGGGATGAGGTTGGGGATGAGGCCGGGATGAGGTTGGGATGAGGTTGGGATGAGGTTGGGATGGGGTTGGGATGGGGTTGGGATGAGGTTGGGATGAGGTTGGGATGAGGTTGGGATGAGGTTGGGATGGGGTTGGGATGAGGTTGGGATGAGGTTGGGATGAGGTTGGGATGAGGTCGGGATGAGGTCGGGATGAGGTTGGGATGAGGTTGGGATGAGGTCGGATGGGGTTGGGATGAGGTTGGGATGAGGTTGGGATGAGGTTGGGATGAGGTTGGGATGAGGTTGGGATGAGGTTGGGATGGGGTTGGGATGAGGCCGGGATGAGGTTGGGATCCCAGTATCTCCCAGTGCCATCCCAGTATCTCCCAGTATCTCCCAGTACCTCCCAGTACCCCCCAGATCCCTCCCAGTATCTCCCAGTATGCCCAGGTCCCTCCCAGTGCCATCCCAGTATCTCCCAGTGCCGGCAGATCCCTCCCAGTATCTCCCAGTGCCATCCAGTATCTCCCAGTATCACCCAGTGCCCTCCCAGTATCTCCCAGTGCCATCCCAGTATCTCCTAGTATCACCCAGTGCCCTCCCAGTATCTCCCAGTGCCATCCCAGTATCTCCCAGTATCACCCAGTGCCCTCCCAGTATCTCCCAGTGCCATCCCAGTATCTCCTAGTATCACCCAGTGCCCTCCCAGTATCTCCCAGTGCCATCCCAGTATCTCCCAGTATCACCCCAGTGCCCCTCCCAGTATCTCCCAGTGCCATCCCAGTATCTCCTAGTATCACCCAGTGCCCTCCCAGTATCTCCCAGTGCCATCCCAGTATCTCCCAGTATCACCCAGTGCCATCCCAGTATCTCCCAGTGCCATCCCAGTATCTCCTAGTATCACCCAGTGCCCTCCCAGTATCTCCCAGTGCCATCCCAGTATCTCCCAGTATCACCCAGTGCCATCCCAGTATCTCCCAGTGCCATCCCAGTATCTCCCAGTACCCCTCAGATCCCTCCCAGTATCTCCCAGATCCCTCCCAGTATCTCCCAGTACCCCGTACTACCCCTCAGATCCCTCCCAGTATCTCCCAGTGCCATCCCAGTATCTCCCAGTACCCCTCAGATCCCCTCCCAGTATCTCCCAGTGCCATCCCAGTATCTCCCAGTACCCCCCAGGTCCCTCCCAGTATCTCCCAGTGCCACCCCAGTATCTCCCAGTATCCCCCAGGTCCCTCCCCATATCTCCCAGTGCCGCCCAGTATGCCCCAGGTCCCTCCCGGTATCTCCCAGTATCTCCCAGTATCTCCCAGTGCCCTCAGATCCCTCCCAGTATCCCCCAGATCCCTCCCAGTATCTCCCAGTGCCGCCCAGTATGCCCCAGGTCCCTCCCGGTATCTCCCAGTATCTCCCAGTATCTCCCAGTGCCCTCAGATCCCTCCAGTATCCCCCAGATCCCTCCCAGTATCTCCCAGTGCCATCCCAGTATCTCCCAGTGCCATCCCAGTATCTCCCAGTACCCCCCAGTATCCCCCAGGTCCCTCCCAGTATCTCCCAGTGCCACCCCAGGATCTCCCAGTATCTCCCAGTATCCCCCAGGTCCCTCCCAGTATCCCCCAGTGCCATCCCAGTATCTCCCAGTGCCATCCCAGTACCCCCCAGTATGCCCCAGGTCCCTCCCGGTATCTCCCAGTGCCATCCCAGTATCTCCCAGTGCCGCCCAGTACCCCCCAGGTCCCTCCCAGTATCTCCCAGTGCCATCCCAGTATCTCCCAGTACCCCCCAGTATCCCCCAGGTCCCTCCCAGTATCTCCCAGTGCCACCCCCAGGATCTCCCAGTATCTCCCAGTATCCCCCAGGTCCCTCCCAGTATCCCCCAGTGCCATCCCAGTATCTCCCAGTGCCATCCCAGTACCCCCCAGTACGCCCCAGGTCCCTCCCGGTATCTCCCAGTGCCATCCCAGTACCCCCCAGTATCTCCCAGTGCCATCCCAGTATCTCCCAGTGCCGCCCAGTACCCCCCAGGTCCCTCCCAGTATCTCCCAGTGCCATCCCAGTATCTCCCAGTACCCCCCAGTATCCCCCCAGGTCCCTCCCAGTATCTCCCAGTGCCACCCCAGGATCTCCCAGTATCTCCCAGTATCCCCCAGGTCCCTCCCA